>OZ025889.1:1317500-1342500 GCA_964019415.1 Ianthella basta | reverse complement strand
GCATCACAACACACACACCCATAGGCATTAAGACACAACACAGCCTTATACAGGTCACTAACCAGCAGGGGGCACAGCCATAAGGCCAAAGGGATCAATTAGTGTTTCCATATATGGACACACACCTGCAGCACACCTAGGTACTCTACCATCAGGACAGTATCCACAGCCATCACATAATAGTACAGGCTCCAGGCATTTCCCACTTGTACACACCTCCACACAATGTGTAATGTACCCGAAGTTGCTGCACTGTTTGGAACAATGGGATATAGAACTGCATCAATGAAGCACATTATTGGACTTTAATGACATTCATTAGTGTACCACATGTTTTCTTTCCCAGCCCACCAGAGATGGCCACAAACATAAAGTTTACATTGCACAGCACAACAATGTAACAACACCTCAGCCACCAGTATGACTCAAAGGGAGAAGAATGGGAGGGGAGGAGAATGAGGGAGGGTGGGGGGGGAGGAGGAGGATGGGACACTGTGATGCGGACAAACAGAACAGATGATTCTCAGGGAACAGTTTGCTGACAGCTGAAGATCTACTTAGATAGCCGCTAACAGACTCTCCCACTGCAGGTGTTGCCATGGCTACAAACACTGGTCTCCAAGGACATAACCTCTGTTGAAAATTGCACTTACATACACTAACATGTACATTGACAAGTGCACTGACATAGCCACGACATGTACATTGACAAGTGCACTGACATAGCCACGACATGCACATTGACAAGTGCACTGACATAGCCATGAGTGAAGACCTTCTGGCACCAAAGCTTAAGTCACATTAGCCCGTGAAGATCTTCCTCAAATTACAGTACGTGTGTTGTTTCCTGTTGCCTACTTTGAAGGTGTTCATATCGGACGTTTAACATGAGAAAAGTACCCAGTACTAACTGGGTGCCTGGGAGAATAGCCTATGGCTAAAGGCTCCCCAGTCTAAATAATGATCCCCTGACCCTGACCCATTTAAAGCACAATGGCCAGGCCTGTACAGGTAATACCCCAACTGTGCCCGAAGCTTGAGGCACTCACAGAAAGGAAAGAGCCACATACCTCAGTACAGCCCCTCATTGCACAAGGCATCCCCTCAGCTACCTTAATTGAATAACTGTGGCCATTTTCTCACATCCTCGCAATCAGGGAGCTGAGTACACTGAAGCCCAAAATGAAGGGAAATCTAACAGTTCTATGGGAAGAGACTGTACCAGTCTCACAACAGGCACCCACACACAATTCACCAGACAGCAATACACACCCCCACACAGTCTAGGTTTAATACACTACACAGTACAGTTATATACACATAGATACAATACTATACACCAAGGGCATCCATAGTGAGCGCATATAAAATATAACAGTTCCTATAATTATGTATCACTACTGAATTTGTACAAATACATACACTGTAGTTAAGACACAGAAGTGTACTACACTACACTATAATTATTATGCTGAAGAGTCTTCCAAGGCTGGGTGTGTATGCAGGGGCGACTATCACTGAACTTCACCAGCTAAGACTGATTTAATCAGACCCTAATGCTGTGACATACATGCAGCTGGCATCATCACTATCATAGCATGAACAAAGCAGATAGACTGTGACAATTACATTCAGATGCTAATACATGTACGTACATGATGTTTACAGAAGTGCAATTCGAGCTGTATCAACGTGTCCACTATGTAACAATGCGATGTAGAATCACACTGCTACATACGTATGTAAGGCAGTGAGCATGCTATCAGTGATCATGCTATCAAAGACTGTGTGTCAGTGATCATGCTATCAAGGATTGTGTGTCAGTGATCATGCTATCAAGGATTGTGTGTCAGTGATCATGCTATCAAAGACTGTGTGTCAGTGATCATGCTATCAAGGATTGTGTGTCAGTGATCATGCTATCAAGGATTGTGTGTCAGTGATCATGCTATCAAGGATTGTGTGTTAGTGATCATGCTATCAAAGATCATGCTGTCAGCAATCCTGCTATCAAAGATCGTGATGTCAATGATCATACTATCAAAGATCATGCTATCCGTGATCATCACAGTGCTTATACTGTGACTGATCATACAATACATGCAAAGCCTCCAAGGAAAAGACTCCTGACTGATCGATTCTTGCTCAGTCCTACACCCAGAATATCCTCGTTTACAATTACATATGTATGGTGTTTCCCTCTGTACAGTAAAACTAGTACAACTCCTCTGCACATGGCACTGGATGAGGAATTTCAAGCGTGTACTGACCTATCCTGAATGTGTTCAAACTGCTGGGTACATGTGTGCATGTGCGCACATGTGTGTGTAGGTGTGTGTGTGTGTGTGTGTGTGTGTGTGTGTGTACACTTTCACTCAAAACAATTCAATTTCAACCACTGTGTGTACGTCTTTCAGTACTTGCTATGCTACAGTAGCATTATACATACATACATACATGTAGCATACGTACACTATACAGTAGTATATATGTACATACATACACATATAGTAAAGTAGTGTATATATATGTACATACACAACAAGCCTATTAGTGGGTATACATATAATTATGTATTATCTTAGCCATACCGACATTGAGTCATGGTCAAGCACAGTTAGTGAAGCTTGGTCCATTTTGTACTGGTGAAAATGAATCGTACCTGAAAACAACAATTCATGACGTAAAGTTGAAAATGGAGCTAAAAAGATGGCGCTACCCTCAGTACAGGAGAAAGGTCTTAAAGGTTAACTCCCAGTGATGTGACAAACAGAGCACCCATTTTTAACGAATGAATGAACAAAACACTGTAACTCAATTGTGATGCATACTGTACATAAACATACATTGTCTAGTCATCATGATCAACCATAAACACACACACACACACACACATGCACGCACACATGCACACACGCACACACACACACACACACACACGCACACACACACACGCACACGCACACACACACACACGCACGCACGCACACAGAGGCAGACAACACCATGACAAGCACATTACCCGTGCATAATGTGATAATATGCTCGAAAAGCTTATCTCACTCACAACAGCTGCACATACCTGACATTATCACACACTCACTCCCACCAAGCGCACCACTGCACATCAATGGAACAGCCACTAAGTTACAGCAACACAAATCACGTTACATATGATGCTCGAGGCAATTTATATCCCCAAATAATTTATTCGTACATTATGCCTTATCTTGCAACAATATTGCACACCCTGGAAGTCCACGAGGGCATCCATCACATCAGAAAAGGTAGAAACACAATATGGAACACATAAACCGTTCCCTCATGACATAATACCATTAGTAATGTGTCTGCCGCACCAATAATAGAATTCACACGCTCATGAATGCGACCACACCAATTTGCACCACACCCTGCATTGTTTGTTAAACCCATTCACGCACAAGTTCTCTCCCAGGAGATCAGCTCGGCCACTGAAAAAGTCACCTACTTTCAATACACCCCTAAGAGGAAATGCCTCTAATTAGCACTTGTATACTTGATACCCTGGGACATAAACAAGTCAAGAGTGTTTACATGTATACGCATACACAGTTGTGATTGGGGCAGAGTAGGGAGTTTCTTGATATATAGCACATGCATTATGTGTTGAAAATCGAGACTGCCAGAAATGTTATGAATAACAATTCATAAAGAGGAATGCACACAAATGTAATTAGCACACTTGGTGGTCCATACCTGGTGGTCCAGCCAAGGTTTGAATAGGGCCTCATGACAATTGTGGTCAAGAAATTCCCTCAGAAGCACTATAAAAGCAAGGCACATGGCATCCACCCCACCGGCACCCTTTCAAAGACACCACTAAATGTATAGAAGGGAACTCTCCTATCCAACCCTATCACATCAAACGGGCAGACTGCTATAGACACATGCACAGCTTGCTATGCAGTGGTCCCACCCCAGGGTTAATGGACTACATGTGCCATGTAAACAAAGATATATGACACTTTGTTCATTCATTAAAGTCTGTCACAACACATAAATTGCCACAGGGGCACTAATGACACTACTACATGAGTATATGTAACTTGGATGATATATGCACAGACTGACTGTCATTCTCTGTAGTGAGTGTGAAGAGTTAGCATTGTAACCATTACTGATACTGAACCAACCTCTGCTTAATTACTACATAACACACACACACGCACACGCGCACACGCACGCACACACACACACACACACACACACACACACACACACACACACACACACACACACACACACACACACACACACACACACACACACACACACACACACACACACACACACTAATGTAAATCTTGTTCACAGTATGTTGCAAGAACCTGCAACATTATGCAACGCGACATTGCGGTGAACAGAACTGATTTCCATTCACTGCAACTGGGGTGTGACCATTGCAAAGGGGTGTGGCCATTGCAAAGGGGTGTGACCGTTGCAACTGGGGTGTGACCGTTGCAAAGGGGTTTTGACACATACTGTCGCAGGTTCTTGCGACATATTGTGAACCAAGCGGTGAATAGAACTGGTTTCTATTCACCACGACTGGGGTGCGACCGTTGCGAAGGGGTGTGACCATTCCAAAGGGGTGTGACCGTTCCAAAGGGGTGTGACCGTTGCAGCTCGGGTGTGACCGTTGCAAAGGGGTGTGACCATTGCAAAGGGGTGTGACCGTTCCAAAGGGGTGTGACCGTTGCAACTGGGGTGTGACCGTTGCAAAGGGGTCTTGACGCATACTGTCGCAGGTTCTTGCTACATATTGTGAACCAAGCGGTGAATAGAACTGTTTCTATTCACCACGACTGGGGTGCGACCGTGGCGAAGAGGTCTTGTCACGAATGTCACAGGTTCTTGTGACATAATATTGCGAACCAAACTTAATGCAATAATGATACACACAACTCATATCATGGTATTGCATAACTTTTGAGCAATGTTACAATTAGCATTAGTTCATTCTTGTTTTGCTACTGTGACGTTCGCCTTGAAGTAGCGACACTGCCTGATGCATGACTCATACTGATAACAATAGCCACTGCCTTAGTGCAACAAGAGAAGTAGCAGCAGAGTGCATTAAAGTGACTTAATTGGACAAAGCAACTAACTAGACAGAGTAGGTAGAAACAACAAACCAGCCCTAACCAAACATGTCTGTGCGCATATGTGGCAGGTTTGTTCTGTAACATTTAGAGGCAGGTAAACATGGGCGTATCTTTGAAGGAGACGCCTACAACCGACAGGATAGAGTGGGGGTAGTGCCGAGGGCTCTAGTGAGCATACAACACTTATACATACTACTATAAGCTATTCCACACACCCCGATCACCATCCCGTAGCTGCATCCGACTCTCAGTATTCCGCAGATACGCTGCATGCAGCCAGCCACTCACTTGACGTTTGGAGTAAGCCGTCCCGGTACGCCTCGGAGCAATCGGTCTGCCCCGTTCCATCGAGTAGACGGCCGCTTTGACGCTCTTCACGTTTCCCGCTTTGTCCACTGGGCATTCCATCTCTGGGAGTGTCTCCATGATGTCCACAAACGGTGACAGAGTCCCCACGCGAGGTCGGCGTGTTACTACCGCTCCAGTAGCGCCAGTCGGTGATGGAGTGTCTTCGGTGCTGAACGAGCGAGTCAATGTTGTCTTCTCCCACTCTTCCTCAGGGGGCGACAAATTGTCGGATTCAGATCTTCCGGCGCCGCTGACTTTGCCGTCAGCAGCTTGATCAGTCTCGACAGCAGTGTTGTCGTCTAGGGACCAAATAACCTTTGATGTGGCCCGACATTCATCACGTGACATGCTGAAAACAGATTCATTGTCATCTGCATCCGATTCTTCGGGACCGGAAGAGTTGCAATACACTGGAACAGATTGCGCTCTTTCTGTAAAACGAAGAGCCAGTCTTGGTGATTCGCGTCCAGTGGTGTATCTCTGGCCCGACAGCGTCTTCTTCAGTTGCCTTGCACTTCTTTCTCTTCGTTTCTGGTGAAACTCTTCGAAGAAACCAGTTAAATCTCTCACAGAAGAGCGCCTTCGAAGCCTTCCTACCTCCATGGCTCCAAGGGAGAGATGTACAGTTTATCTGATCCGACGATACTATCTTTCCGCAGCAAAGCCAAACGTCACTGTAGTTGTTAAGATAAGCAGGGTTTGTGTGTGCCGAAATTATCCGTGGACTTTTAGCACTGTCTGGTGCACTGGTATCAGTGCGACCCCAATTTGGCGTGCCCTGGCTCCCTGATTACTGTCAGCTACCACACTCGTCCCTGGACCAGCCTTTGCCACTGTGAATACCTTCTTGTTGCGCTCACCACTGAAACTGTTTGCTGTTTCGCGTCCACTCCCTCTGGACACGAGTAGTGCAGGCGGGGGGAGGGCGCCAAAGGGGCGTTAGCACTTGACACCCAATCACAATACGAACCGCCAGTCCACACTCAATCGAATGAGCTCATGATTACCCACCCGCCACGTATGTGTTATCATTTACGTTTGAATGCATGCTGCGATACAGTTAACCCTCTCCAACTAATGCCTCCGCTAGCTACCCTTTCAGAACTAGCTATAGCCTAGCTGCATTTGCATGCGTCAGCTGTACTTTAATTACACGCACGTGTACTGCCTTCTGATGTATTTCTGTCAACATATATAATTATCTTCCGTATACATTAAAGCTGTCCATGCACATATAGGAGATGGTGGTGGTTGTTTGCAGTTGTATGTTGTGTAATGCATGCTTGCACGCAATGGAAAATAGCACTATATATTCCTCAACTTTTAAACTTGCATTGTAAGACATTGTTCTATGAATATGTAATACCTTGGGCTGGTGTACGTGCAATCGGAGGTAGACACGCGCCTTGCGGACCTAAATAATTGTTATCACGTAGCCACATGCATTGGCTAATTATCATGCATGCTTCAATTACTACTGTTGCGTGCATGTGGATGTGCAAACGCAGTTTTGTCTTGTACACCATATGGCTAGAAATTTTGGCAGATTGCCCAAATTATGGCATTTGATGCAATTTGGCAGCCAGATATGCCACCATTAAGCCATAATGATATCATGTAATATGTAAAAAAAAATGGCAGTTAATTAGAGGGAAAATTTCAAAACTGACAAAATTGAATTTGAATTCCCTGCCATGCAATGCATGCAAGCCATACAGTTTGCAATAACTATATGTATGCACATTCATAGAAGATACCAGGAAACATGGAAGGAAGCATGCATGCCAGCTATATATAAATCGCAGAATTAAGGTGTTGCTATAGCTAGCTATAGCAACATTAGCAGTGCTATATAGCTGACTGCACAGTCATGCATGCTGTCAAAATGTTTGGTGCTATTCAATGCACTCCTATAGGAAGGCTAGTGCTATAGTGGACTTATATATATGTATATATACGAAGCTCTGGATCACAGTGATTGGTGCAGTATTCATGCATATACCTATAGCTGCATGGCATGAACGCAGCTGCATGCAGTGCAAGCTTTTTTCATCTTTTTTACATCTAATAATTTATTATGCTGTATAATTATATAGATAAAATCCAACGACCTTTCCATCCCGTCCCAGCTACATAATCATATGCATGCAGGACAGCTATATAGTACATCAACCATGCATGCATGCACTTATACAGTACAAACATGCATACACTGTGTATACATTCAATTGAAAGCCAGTGTCTTTTATGAGTCAGTAATTGTGAGACACTTTATTTAACAGTAGTGTAGATAAACACCAAAGCAACAACAACAACAACAACAGTGGTAAAACCATGCAAGACAAATAAATGTCAATCTCCAACTGTCAGGGTTGCATGCATAGGATTGATTACAGCTCAAGTTCTGTCTTCACTAAGAACCAGACGCTTCTTTGATGTATTCATGTATGGTTTGTACCTCCATTCAACGTCTGCATCCGGCTGGTCTACAGTTCCCAGTCTGATTTCATACACTGGAAGTGGAAACATTGGGACACATTTGCACTGTATAGTTCCAATCCAACACAAATGTCAGGCATGAAAGGAGTTCCGCACAATTCACTGGCAGCACTCTCACACCACGGTTCACAATAAAAGGTGGCTCTGAATCAGTTTCCTATCCCAATTAGCTTACATGGATTATATTACAGAGTATATGCACAGGAACTCACCCCATTACCAATGCAGAATATACACAGTGCATTCAACATGAGCAGTTAAAGTTGTCCCCCTTAATTTAACTGGATGCTGTATCACATAGCCGCTTTTTCTCAAATGCTTAGTTGTGTGCATGTATCAGCATTCATCAGTTTCATAACTGAGGAAGACCTTCGCGTGGTTGAAATGTCTTACAATTGCTCCCTAATCGCTACACGAAAAATCAGCAACTCCCTCAAGTTCATACCACCCTGTAGCATGACCCTCTTAGAGTCTACCACAGTGACATCATGTACCAACATCTGTGAGTAGCCACGACTGGCCCCAAATAGCACTAAGCATCACAATCTACCTCTGTAGAGCAGTCACCTCTATATAACAGCCAGCCTCCCTGGCCCCAAATAGCACTAAGCATCACAATCTACCTCTGTAGAGCAGTCGCCTCTATATAATAAAGGTCAGTTAGAACTGGCCCACAGGTGGCTGTCTTAGACAGGTTCCTCTGTATACATAAGTACCATAGGGGAACCTGGCCCTGGACATCCAACCCACTATGAAAGAGATAACGTTATTCATATGAGGAGATGACATGGACGGATACCAACCAATGTTTCTGCAGCAATGTGGTCCTCGGTAATACTGTGTATAGACCAGATTATGCCCAGGTTCCAGTGGGATGGAGAGAGGGGGAGGGGAGGGGGGATACCCTCAACCATGCACAAGCGCAGGCACTCTCTGAATGCTCAAAGAAGCGCAATGCATACCTCACCCTCACCAACCTACTTTAGCCAACCAGGTACTAATCAGTTTGAAGCAGACAGACACAGTTAAGTCATGACCAAATGGTCTTACCTGACCTTACCATATTAGGGCACCAGGAGGTCAGTGACCTGTATACACAACATCCACTCACACAATTTCAGTTAGTAAACTTACGTACATTTCATTTCAAATCTTGGCCCAACTTCCTTGAGTTCAACATCCTTTCCATTTACTTTCTTATAGGTGTGGTGTCTACATGTAAGAGAGGAGGTGGGTGTAAGCCACGCCCACACCCACACCCACACAGCACTTACTCTTGCGTAGCCAGACCACCATTTTCTAGCGAGTCTACAAAATGGTCGTCTGGCTATGCTAGACTACACAGCACTACACACACATGTGTGTACACACACACACACGTTGTTGTACAACAGTTCATGTGATAGTGTCCAATATAGTACAATGCTATGTGTAAGGTTGGTTTATCGTTATTCCAGTCATGGCATACAGTGCAATAAGGTGAGTGAAGTAACCATGCCGACCAAGTGTCTGCAAATGGCCACAACATTATATAAAATTAATACATACATCAAAACGAAATCTATACATTCAGAAGCAATCCTTTACCAGAGAGACTACAATGGCCATTCAGCTTACTTAGACAGTGACCTTCTCTCCTTCTGCCAGCCACAACCAAGTGCAACATTGTGTAACATGATGCATATCACCCAGTCACCTTGTCAAAACTCACAACAACACGTTCATCACAAAACACTACACCAAACACTCAGTCTGACACTGAACTTGTGTTTACATGTCAGACACATAACACTTAGGGTGTCTGGAACTATGGTAACGGTACAAGCATACGCATCTCCTTTAGCTCTGGTAGCTGTGGCAATGGCATGATCACAATCTTAGAAGAGAAGTCTGTGCTGCATCTAGAAATTTCCTCAAGGGGGGGGGCAGAACTGAGGTTCCGAGAATTTAAAGAGGGGAGGGGCGAAACAGAGGTTCCAAGAATTTAGGGAAGGGGAATGACACACTAAGTACATAAGGGGGGTAAGGGGAGGGATTCTATGTTTAACATGGCTTGACAAATTTTCAAGGGGGAGGGGGACGAAATTACAGCAAGGGGGGGGGGAGCGAATGTCCCCTCCCTAAATGTACCCCTGGTAGAGGGAAGGGTGGTTGGTGAGTGGTGGATGGGCAGGCTGATAGGTCAGGAGAGCCAACAAGAATCATCTAGCAAACACAACACCACTGAGCACCATCGCGTCTGGATTCACTATCTAGGCTCTCAACGAACGTGCCATTCAACTCATGATAAAGTACCACATAATTAGGACTTGCGCTGATAGCGTGCAGCCCATTAAGACCTAGTTAACACTTTAGCCACCTATGTATAATACCTGCATATACCTTTACACACGTGAATGGTACACACACGTACACACACGTACACACACGTACACACACATACATACTCCTGGGACCAAATACTTGCTGGATGTGGTGTATCCATACATGCACAGTCTACGCGGTGAGTGCTCAAATGTACGTACTGTAATACAAATTGGCAATCTCAAACTCTGAGTAGTGTCATTTGGCGAGTTCTCCACAAAGCCAGTTCTGAAGTTTTGCACTGGGAGATCAACTGTACCATCTTGACACACACACCTACTGTACACCTTGTGATAATCAGAGCTATGCACCATCACGTGGGTGTTCTTTTGATGCGCTAAGTCCGAATTACATTATCAAACTGCAGTCGGGTTGATAAGAGAGGTGCGTGTATCCAGCCAGCACACCTGGCCTTTAGAAGAAGCTGAAGGAGAGAGGAGCCACTTGATGTAAAGTCCTTGCCTTCTGCCGTTTCAATAACCATGTATTCCTTGCAAAGTAATCCACACAAGATAGATAAAGATATTTGGTTGCAGGAAAAGTACCAACCTAGTGCCTTTGGTACCCCATACATTGGGCTGTTCAGTGACATTACGTACCTCTACTGTGGGCTGCCCACAATTACAATACAAACCCTACCCTCCACCCCCCCTCCCCCCCGCCCCCGTGGGTGGTTCTTTTGATGTGATGATGCTAATAACTAACTGATCAAACTGTGGTCGTATTGATAATTGCCACACCTGTGTGTGGGGGCGTTATAGATTAGAATACAGGGGACTGGTGACAACACACCTAAGACAAAGGCCCATGCCATAGGTGGCCGAGGTAGCAATTTAAACATTCAGCATAGTTTGATTCATTAAATGACATACAAAAACTCTCTCTCAGCCAATAACCTATACAAAAAGTATGAATTTCACACATACATTAGTTCGATCAGTTAATCAACACAGTCTGTATTCCATTCCCTTATTTGGCAAAGTCTTTCTTGTACAATCTTTATTGAATCTTTTGAAGGTTGGAGCTTTAGTTAATGAGGAGGTGCATTTGGTGCATACCATATAAGGGCAATAGCAGAAGGCATCCCTTCAATGTGAAAGAAGATTATCAGGAGGTCGATTTGGAGTAGGGAGTCTATGTGAGGAAGTAGGGCATCAATACAAGTGTGGTGGAACGGTGGTTGCACGATCTGAAGCCTTGCTACAGCCAATGATGCAGGTAGTCTAGGCTTCAGTTCCAGGGAAGGTGCATTGACTGGAACACATAGAATGCAAACACCAGGTGGTACAGGTAGTAAGCTGCAATTACAAGAGCAGTGACACCTCTCCCACTCCAGACACCTTTGGGACAGTTTGTGACAGGCCCCAGTGGCTCGACTAGAGAAGAGTCGCTAACTAAAGGGTTAATTGCTGCGTTAAAACAGTTGCAAGAAGTAATTCTTAATCGTAAACACAGCTAGGCCGTTGGAAGAGGGCCATGTCCCTGGCGTGGCCCTCTTCCAACAGCCTACGTAGCTGTGTTTACAATTAAGAATTTCTTCCTGCTAGAGAGGAGTCATTTCAGAGGTACGTAGATTCGTAAAATTCTCTATCTACACACTGTAGCTGGTATAGTAAGCACTGTCCTCACTTGAAGGGTGTCGTGATTTCAGGGTGTCCTTCATAAGAGGGCATTATCATACAACTGACTGTTACACTGCAAAAAGATACATACCCATCCCCCCCACACACTCACATACACTCACACACACACTGATACTCTTTTACATCTACTCACCTAAATGAAATGTAGTCTTCTTCATTGGAGAACGTGATCACTCGACGGCTGTCTGGTTTGGGCACTGGAAAGAGATACTTGAGTATATTCATGACCTGCATACATTGGAGGGAAGGCGTGCACAGACCGAAGAAGGGCACAGCAATGAACAGGTGGTCACATCACAGCTGAGGTTAAAGTGAGGCACCTCGTACAGCACATAGGCAATAGCACAAGGTGTTACATTGGAGCCTAAGAGGGTATCTTAGAGCCTGAGAGGGTATCTTAGAGCCCGAGAGGGTACTTAGAGCCCAATGGGGTATTTAGAGCCCAATGGGGTATGTTAGAGCCCAATGGGGTATGTTAGAGCCCAGTGGGGTATGTTAGAGCCCAGTTAGATATGTTAGAGCCCAGTGGGGTATTTTAGAGCCCATTGGGGTATGTTAGAGCCCAGTGGGGTATGATAGAGCCCAATGGGGTATGTTAGAGCCCAGTGGGGTATGTTAGAGCCCAGTGGGGTATGTTAGAGCCCAGTGGGGTATGTTAGAGCCCAGTTAGATATGTTAGAGCCCAGTGGGGTATGTTAGAGCCCAGTGGGGTATGTTAGATCCCACAAGATGCTTTACCATGCTGATTATCAGAATGTGCACACTAAATCCAGTTAACACATTCATCACATGCATTGCCTCACCCTCTTTCCAAGTTTTGAGGTGAACTGATGGAAGACAAGGTGGGGGTATGCCTCGGACATTGTACCAACATCAGGAATGTCATGTCTCATTATGGTGTTGGAGAGGGTGAAGCTGGCAGTAGGCCCATAGGGTAGGTGGCACACCACCAGGCCATCTGTGTATGTGCACGGGTTTGCATAGGTGTGCATGTGTGTGTGTGTGTGTGTGTGTGTGTGTGTGTGTGTGTGTGTGCGTGTGTGTGTGTGTGCGTGTGTGTGTGCATGTGTGTGTGTGTGTGTGCATGTGTGTGTGTTGTGTGTGTGTGTGTGTGCGTGTGTTGTGTGCGTGTGTGTGTGTGTGCGTGCGTGCGTGCATTAAAAGAGCAACAAATTACAATTGACATCTGGGACAAGAGACATACGTACACTGCAAAAGGGACATACATACAAATATACACAGTAGTTGCCGAGTTGAGGCATCAGTTGCGACAAACATTGTCGTGTGCACTTCATTACGTACATGTCTGACTACGTATGTACAATTATATGTTTCAGTCAATTTAGGACGCCTTGATTGAACAATGTTAACAATGTCACTGCCACACAATAGCACATACCACGACAAGCACCACAACCAGTGGCTAAGCCTCAACCATACCCAGGAACTATTCACTTTGATTGTGAAAGACCCAAAAGTCGTAATTTACAATGAAACCTGTCTATACACTCACTTGTGGGTGCCAGTTCAAACTGCATGACCTTTATAGAGAGGTGGCTGCTCTGCAGAGGTAGATTGCAATGCTTTAGTGCTGTTTTGGGGCTAAGAAGGCTGGCTGTTTTAGAGAGGTGGCTGCCTAACACAGTGACCATCTTAGACAGGTTCCACTGTAACATGGAACCTTCTTACTGTATCCTGCACGCAGCTCTCTTTACAACTGGCTGTCCACTTTACTGAACTGCTAACGTGCGAGTCCATTCAGCCCTTTTAGTTTAATTCATTTGAGGAGCAGCATTACCCAACAGCTCCCTCAGGCGATGAGAGGTTCCCGCCAATTCACACTATACATACCATGGCCAAATCACAGAGCACGGTCCATCACTCACTTGGCTCTCCTCTGTGTTCGTGGACAATCAGGAGGTCAGTGACATCGTTGGCCTTGCAAGCATGCACTAACTGACTGATCACGTAGTTTCCACGATTCATCCTCTGGCAGTTTGGCATCATTAGTCTCACCTCCTACAGCAAGGAGGGAGGGGGGAGGTAGGGTGGGGGGAGGGAGGGGAGGAAGGGGAGTGGGATGGAGGAGGAAAGAGGGAGGGGAAGGGAAAGGGGAGGGAGGGAGGGGGGAGGGGAGGAAGGGAGGAGGGGAGGGGAGGAAGAAGCAAGAACCACAGAAGTAGGAAGCAAGACTGTAAAATGCCCAGCTGTAGTAAGCAAGGGACGTTTGCAAGCTGCAGGTGCAGTATTAACTTCAAACGGGTACAGGACGTTTCGATTTGTGGATCTTAATCAGCTGTAATGCAAAGCTTAGGAAGCGTGACATTAAATAAGGGCGGGCGTGCCTTCCTACAAACTTTCGACACTCAATGATACGCTCACCCTTATTCAATGTCACGCTCCCTAAGGTTTGTATTACAGCTGATAAAGATCAACGAATCGAAACGTCCTATACCTGTTTGAAGTTAATACTGCACTCAAAACTCATTAACTCCCCTTGCATCGTGACCACGCAGTAATGAACCTCTACAGTGTCAAACTGTAGTAACTATGTGCACGCATGAATAGTCATTGTGAACGGTTGAGAAGCTATTTTATGCTCAAAGTACATACTGTCCTTCATGGAAAAAACGAGGTATTCACATGTGCATGCCAAAATGATTTTCACAGTGGTCTGTTCACACTGAAGTTGGTTTACCACAAACTGACTTAGACCCAATTACCTAATAATGTAAATGGAAACTGGTTTGGCTCTTGTGTAAAGTTGATATTATAGCAGCAATTTGGATAGACATGGAAATGACAGCTGGCTCACCATTTAGTGCACTGAGAGCATGCTCTAACGATGTCGTGGTTTAGTTCACAGCTGACACCATATGGGAGATCTAAACCAATTCCAATCCCTTAGCAGTGGTGTACAGCACACCCAAGTGGATCATCAAAGTCATTTGGTAAATGAGTCCAGGCACCCAGTACAGAAGCAGTTTCGGCGACAATGCCCTGAACATTTACGTAGTCTCGTTCCCAACCCACTTCCGACTGCCATTCTTAATGGGAAGGGCCAAGCTGTGCAGGTCTCAATCTACTCTTGTTGAGTTGTCTGCATTCACTGATACCACTACAGAGTTAACAGTGCAAGCAGATAACCTCTTCCAAAGACAAAAGGACATATTCTCAAACGGTATACTTTGTGAATGTTCATCATTAGTTGATATACTTTCATTGTTACAGAACTTGTGGTTTCTAAACATTCCATATTTATACTAAGATATACACTAGCCTATGTATTGTAACTGTTTATCAGTTACAGTGAGTAAACAAACTGTATATACTTGCACAAACACAACACAATGAATGAACTAGGTGAACACAGTGTGGGGTGCCAAATGGGTCAAAATTATTTTTTGGCCATTGTTTGCTAAACCATGCTAATGGTATACTATACCATGCCATGGTTTACTCAAACAATGGGAGAAGGACCGTTGTTATGTAATTCAGCATATGGGTGACGCTCTGAAATGACATCACGTAATAACTTCCTTCCCCCGATTGCACATGGGGCAGGAAGTTGGGGATAGCCGGCCAGACTAAAGATATTTAGCCTAATTATAAGGTATGGCAAAACCACCTGGGGGAAAACCGTAGGAACAAGGAGGAGGGCTGATCCATGCAAAGAGGGGAGCCAGCCGGTCCATAGTAGTACTAGTAGTATACCATGGCATTGTATAGTATACCATGGCATTGTATAGTATACCATGGCATTGTATAGTATACCATGGCATTGTATAGTATACCATGGCATGGTTTAGCATACAATGGCCAAAAAACAATTTTGACCCATTTGGCACCCTGTAACACAGGGCATTGTGGGGGCCAGTAGGAGAGAGTTGCTGAGTTGCTCAGCTGTGTGCAAGCAGAACAGCAGCTTTGCGTGTCGCAACTGTGACTGTTCAGCAGCTCTGTAGCTCATGCCTGCTACTTTGGCTGTGCACTTCGCAGTTGCACCTACAGTTCAACCTCGTCTGCCCTCCATCTGCCTCTCCCATACTCGGTAGGCTTCTCCAGCCATTGCATTGTCACTTTCGGTGCCTCTGCTTACATTTTTAACACATCTCTGTCACGAAATTGTTGAAGCGTGGTCATAGGACTGAGTACCGACAAATGACTGGCACAATTAAGATGGCTAGGCTACACAACACATGTACAATGACATCTGTATAATCAAATGCATACAACCTCCACAGATTTGTTCTATCCATTGATTTATGTACGTACTACAGGAGCAAGTGAAGCAAGGTTATTAGCATCGCATAACTCTATCTAATGGAGGGAGATGTGACAGACATCAATTGTAGGGACACTTGCAGACAGATATACATAAGTGATTGCGCTTCACAAACCATGTACTGTAGTATGAGGTACCGTATACACTTTAACTTTCACGGGATTAAACTCCGCGGTTTGCGAGTTTTTGCGTTTTTACTTTCACGGTTGCAGAGTCTCAAGCAGGAGAAATAAAGCCTTGTGTAAGTTTTCGCGGGTGAAACGTTCACAGATATTTGCTGGTCCGCAAAAACTGACAAAGTTTAACCCCACGAAAGTTAAAGCGTATACAGTATGTAGAGATTATGTACAGATACATGCACATATGAAGTGTATAAATTTTGCAATGGGCACACTTGCATGGTTAAGCATTCATGCAGCTCACACATGCACATGCATATGGGTGCATACAAATGAACACACAGGCACAAACAGTAGTGCCTACTGTCCCAGCTACATAGAGATGTGTACAAAACTACCTCTGAAATGAGGCCACCTCTCTAATGAGGACAATTAGTCATGTCCCAAACTGACCAAGAGGTGCCTGGAGCAGAGATGTTCTACTATAGACAACACTAGTGAGTCTACCTTTGCAAATTGCTTGAGACGACTGCTTGGGTTGTGGGACGTGGTGATGACAACTTTGGGGTCCTCCACTCCTGCCCATGCATATTCGTCGTCCATGTGCGATGACACGTCTTTTAGCATGATAGGGGGGTGAGGGAATGGAGAGGGGTATGAGAGGAGGAGAGGGAAAAGGAGAGAGACAGCAGCGGAAAAGTGCGAAGACAAAGTGGAGGAGTGAGGGATGGGAGGAGTGCAGAGGAAGAGAGAGAAGGAGAGGCGGCACATTCATAATGGCTACACAGCATCTACACTACCAGCAAAAAGCTACATTGACAGTATACTGCTTGTATACACAAGCATACCAAGAGGTTAGGTGCTCTGCATACTCTAAGGAAAAAGCAGTTGTTCGTCCCAAATCAACAATGCCATGCAAAATGCAGCACAAAAACATTGACAACAGTTTTGTAACTGATGAAGACCCTCGTGGTCGAAATGTTTTACTTGAACCATCCATTTAGCTACGTGAATGCTCATCAGCGCTCCATAAATCTGCTAGACAACGTAGCATGAGCCTCTACCACATTACAAAAACATTGCCTGTAACATTCCAAAAAATAGCTACAGCCACCTTGAAATCTACCAGCACTCATTCAATGTGACTGATTGCACAATAGGACATTCAGTCATCGCATTCAGATACACAGTGATATGGTCAGTAATGCATGTCAGGTCAATTCACCTTCATGTCCTACGTCATCGAAGGCCATACTGTCTCGCAGCTGCGCTTCTTCATTCCTCAGTTCTGTGGGGATCCTCTTGCCATCTGCAGAAGGAAGTAGCGAAGAAGAGAAGAAATGAGTGGAAGAAACCAACATAGCACCACACCAGATGTTGTGGTCATTCTCCTTAGAAAGAAGAAAGATTTAAGAAGGGTGCACTGGACTGCTAGTCATGTGAGGACTGGCTAGTTGATAGTGAAGTGTGGGAGAGAGTGACAGCAGGCGGGAAACAGGTGTGGGACAGGTGGGTGACAGGTGGGAGACAGGTGGGTGACAGGTGGGAGACAAGTGGGAGACAAGTGGGAGACAGGTGGGTGACAGGTGGGTGACAGATAGGAGACAGGTGTGGGACAGGTGGGGGACAGGTGGGAGACAGGTGGGGGACAGGTGTGGGACAGGTGGGAGACAGGTGGGTGACAGGTGGGAGACAAGTGGGAGACAGGTGTGGGACAGGTGGGTGACAGGTGGGTGACAGATAGGAGACAGGTGTGGGACAGGTGGGGGACAGGTGGGAGACAGGTGGGTGACAGGTGGGAGACAAGTGGGAGACAGGTGTGGGACAGGTGGGTGACAGGTGGGTGACAGATAGGAGACAGGTGTGGGACAGGTGGGGGACAGGTGGGGGACAGGTGGGAGACAGGTGGGTGACAGGTGTGGGACAGGTGGGTGACAGGTGGGTGACAAGTGGGTGACAGATAGGAGACAGGTGTGGGACAGGTGGGTGACAGGTGGGTGACAGATAGGAGACAGGTGTGGGACAGGTGGGGGACAGGTGGGGGACAGGTGGGAGACAGGTGGGGGACAGGTGTGGGACAGGTGGGTGACAGGTGGGAGACAGGTGGGGGACAGGTGGGAGACAGGTGGGGGACAGGTGGGGGACAGGTGGGTGACAGGTGGGTGACAGGTGGGAGACAAGTGGGAGACAAGTGGGTGACAGGTGGGTGACAGATAGGAGACAGGTGTGGGACAGGTGGGGGACAGGTGGGAGACAGATGGGGGACAAGTGGGAACAGGTGGGGGACAGGTGGGAGACAAGTGGGAAACAAGTGGGTGACAGATAGGAGACAGGTGTGGGACAGGTGTGGGACAGGTGGGTGACAGGTGTGGGACAGGTGGGTGACAGATAGGAGACAAGTGGGAGACAAGTGGGAGACAGGTGGGGGACAGATAGGAGACAGGTGTAGGACAGGTGGGAGACAGGTGTAGGACAGGTGGGAGACAGGTGTGGGACAGGTGGGAGACAGGTGGGTGACAGGTGGGGGACAGGTGGGGGACAGGTGGGAGACAGGTGGGGGACAGGTGGGAGACAGGTGGGGGACAGGTGTGGGACAGGTAGAGGACAGGTGGGGGGCAGGTGGGAGACAGGTGGGTGACAGGTGTGGGACAGGTAGAGGACAGGTGGGGGACAAGTGGGGGACAGATGGGGGACAAGAGGGAGACAAGTGGGGGACAGGTGGGGGATTGGTGGGGGACAGGTGCGGAACAGGTGGGGGACAAGTGGACGACAGGTGGGAGACAAGTGGGAGACAAGTGGGGGACAGGTGGGGGACAAGTGGGAGACAGGTGGGGGACAGGACCAACCTTCCAAAGCCTCCTTTACTTTCCTCTTCCTCTCCAAAATCGTCCTTTCTCTGTCTTCAATAGACTTTCTGTAAAGGTACTCCCTTCTCAGGCGAGCCTCGCGCCTTAGCTACGTAGGAGGAAGTGGGAGCATATTCACTTCAACGTCTCACACCTACTACAGCTAAGGAAACACAACTCCTAGCTTGCTCAAACTCGCCATTTTCTCCGAGCATGTGCAATAGGGAAATCCCCTCCCGGACTGAATGACGTATCTGTTAATGACGCCTCGCACAAACAAATGCTTTATAGCTGCAGATGAAGGGACTGGCATGCATGCAGTATACAGTAAATAAATGCACATTATGTCAGGAGTAACTTCTTATAATAAGTTAGCTAAGCTTGTCAATCTTCTCAAAATGCTTTCTTGCATTTCGAATGTTCACCATAGTGGCAGCTGAAGCTGTGGGAGTGGAAAAAGGCAGAGAGAAAGAAATGTTTGTGTGTGTGTGTGTGGGGGGGGGGGGGGGGGGAGGGGGGGATGTAAACAACAGAGAGTCAATGAAACATGAAACACACTTTAATTCTTGTAATATCCTACAGCTACGGCTGGGTGCACTCACGGATGCTGGGGTCTGATATTATCACCATGATGAATGTATTTGGGGTGAAGGCGTCAATGAAAGCTGCGAAGGACGAGTTGCGCACTTCCATACTTTGAAACTGTGCCTGCAGCTTCCTACAGAACACACGTGCACACCACAAACACATGATTACATTGTAGCAACTGTAACACTGTAATGTGTAGAAGCATAGGGGACTATAGTGGACTGTAACAGTGCATGCATGCAGTGTGTGACTATACAGATACACACAATACAATTCGGTGTAGTTCTGTCTCTAGGCTGTTCTGAAGGATACAGAACCCTTCGTGATCCTCTAAGAGCCTCTTTGAGGCTATCAACATGGCACTCTACCCTCCTTGAAAGGTACCACTAGTCATGTGGTGTGAGCAATAGACTTTGCATGCAAGTACATGTCACTTCAGTATCAGGACACTGCTTGGTGAGCAGTCCTTCTGTCTCTGGCTGGACTTACGTGCAACTGAGTTTAAACTGTTTTATGATGTTACTGATCTTCTCAAATCGGTTTTGGTCATTGTGACGCCGTTTTACAGCCTGTGCTATCACCTGACAACAGATCGGGGAGGGAGAAGTGGACAAGTGAGTGACAAGAGTGGACAATGAGTGACAGGAATGGACAAGCGAGAGACAGGGGCGGACAGGTGAGTGACAGGAGTGAACAAATAAGTGACAAGAGTGGACAAGTGAGTGAAAAAAGGAGATGGGTGAGTGACATCATGAATACCATTATGTGAATGCCCGTCTGTCCGCAAGTGAACAATAGGTACCGTATTTCTCCAGCCAACAAACAACCCACCAGAAAAGTAGCTCTCTCAAACAAAAGTACTTCATCGGCTTCCAAAATGCCAGCAAAATTACCCAGGTTCGCCTCCAATTGCTGTACATTGGGGATCAACCTATACACAATGGCTGACCACGCCTGCAATAAGGGGGGGGGGAGTCAAGGAATGGCAAGACTAGCAGAACCTCTCTCCCCCGTGACAACATGTCGCAGCCACCTGCCTTATAGAGGGTCTCATCCCAAATGGACGTCTTGAAACAAGTACAGTCGAGAGGCTCAGAATACTTGCGGAGCTCACCTTCACGTTTGGCAAATATCTGGACAAGAGATGACAAAGTTGTATGAACAACAGTTAAATGATGCTGCACTAGAAATTGAAATTTCTGACACAATTAAATGATAACCACGGGACTAGGTTTAGTACTCACTAAGATACCATCCACTTCCTCTCTCATTTCACACTGACCCCAAACACACACTTCTTCCTTCCATTCCAACAACACTACATTGCACCTCTCAACATTTCCCCTCCCCTCTCCTCCCATACACAACAGCCCCTCCCCTCTCCTCCCATACACAACAGCCCCTCCCTCTCCTTCCATACACAACAGCCCCTCCCTTCTCCTCCCATACACAACAGCCCCTCCCCTCTCCTCCCATACACAACAGCCCCTCCCCTCTCCTCCAATACACAACAGCCCCTCCCTTCTCCTCCCATACACAACAGCCCCTTCCTTCTCCTCTCATACACAACAGCCTCTCCCTTTCCTCCCATACACAACAGCCCCTCCCTCTCCTTCCATACACAACAGCCCCTCCCCTCTCCTCCCATACACAACAGCCCCTCCCCTCTCCTCCCATACACAACAGCCTCTCCCTCTCCTCCCATACACAACAGCCCCTCCCCTCTCCTCCCATACACAACAGCCCCTCCCCTCTCCTCCCATACACAACAGCCCCTACCTCTCCTCCCATACACAACAGCCCCTCCCTCTCCTCCCACACACAAGCCCCTCCCCTCTCCTCCCATACACAACACCCACTCCCTCTCCTCCCATACACAACAGCCCCTCCCCTCTCCTCCAATACACAACAGCCCCTCCCTTCTCCTCCCATACACAACAGCCCCTTCCTTCTCCTCTCATACACAACAGCCTCTCCCTTTCCTCCCATACACAACGGCCCCTCCCTCTCCTTCCATACACAACAGCCCCTCCCCTCTCCTCCCATACACAACAGCCCCTCCCTTCTCCTCCCATACACAACAGCCTCTCCCTCTCCTCCCATACACAACAGCCCCTCCCCTCTCCTCCCATACACAACAGCCCCTCCCTTCTCCTCCCATACACAACAGCCCCTACCTCTCCTCCCATACACAACAGCCCCTCCCTCTCCTCCCACACACAAGCCCCTCCCCTCTCCTCCCATACACAACACCCACTCCCTCTCCTCCCATACACAACAGCCCCTCCCCTCTCCTCTCATACACAACAGCCCCTCCCCTCTCCTCCCATACACAACAACCCCTCCCCTCTCCTCCCATACACAACAACCCCTCCCCTCTCCTCCCACACCCCTTCCTTCCCTTCCCCCACACACCATATCCCTCTGTTCCTCCGGAATCAGATCCATCTTGTGGAGGAGGCAGAAGACCTTGGCCTTTGGTGAGTTGTGCAGGATGGCCTCCAGGCATGACTGGTAGTAGTGCATGTCGCTCTCAATGTCCCTGCTCTCAACGTCAAAGACATAGATGAGCACCTCCACATTGCGAAAGACATTGTCCCTCTGACTTGTGAAGTAGCTCTCCATAAAAGCCTCTTGGCTGAAGGGGAAGGAAAGTAGATCAAACAACACACGGAGGAGAGAAAGGAACATATTTTACTAGAAGAATGGATCTAAAGACACACTTAATCTAACAAATTACCTCTTCATTCAACATATGCAATACACATTCAGTTATACTATATTTTGACACGCACACGCACATGCTAGCTCACCCTCCACAGTCCCACAGGTTCAAGACCAGGTTTCCAAGGAAACGAACGTGAGAGTGCTCAATATCCACTGTATGGCAGATGAAAGGATGAACAGTAGACAGACAGATAGACAGACAGGCAGGCAGGCAGATAGGCAGACAGACAGACAGACAGACAGACAGACAGACAGACAGACAGACAGACAGATAGGCAGGCAGATAGCAGACAGACAGACAGATTGGCAGGCAAACAGACAATCAGACAGACAGGCAGACAGACAGACAGACAGATGGACAAACAGACAGACAGACAGACAGATAGGCAGACAGACAGACAGACAGACAGACAGACAAACAGACAGACAGGCAGACAGACAGACAGACAGACAGACAGACAGACAAACAGACAGACAAACAGACAGACAGACAGACAGACACAAAGGCAGGCAGATAGACAGACAAACTGGTACAGTGAAAACCAGAAGCTTATGCAGTCAACACTTTAAAACAGCTATTTGACTGCTTCACAGCTATTTCCTATTTCAGCTAAACTGTTCACTCCTTCACAGATACATCCCTAGAGTGTTAGCTCTTAATCTGCTGTGTCACAGTACAGAAAGCAAGAATTTAAATGTACCACCACACATCCACACACCCACACCCATCCACCCCACGTACACACGATCACCACTTACTGGTGGGTCCCAGCCGTCGTGTATCTCTCGCAATGTAGTTTGCAAAGATGATGGATCGCATACTGGTCTTCCCAGACCCACTCTTACCCATCAGCAGAACCTGAAGAGAGAAAACGGAGTACACGAGCAATGAAACCTTCCCAAACTAATACAAGAGGACAAAATGTAACCTTCTCAGACACCATCTGACCTTTTTCTTCATCTTACTCCACTCCAGCGAAGAAGTGTCTGGTCCAAAGGATACTGGGTTGGAGGACAAAGTTGCATCAACCACCCAAGCGTCACGTGGTAGCTCGGCGTCACGTGGTGGTGTCACGTGCAGGACTGCCCCACAAAATGGCCACAGGGTGGGGGTTGTTGAGGTCTTCTGCTCGGATGGTGCAGAGCTGGAGGTTGCAGCCTAGAGTAGTATCTTGTAGGAGCGTATTTACACCAAATTGTACGAGTGCACCCATCACTGTGCTCCCCAGTCGCTTGGTGAGTGCTTCAATGTTAAAAGAAGAATGATTTACTACCTATATAGCTACGTGATCAAGCACAAGCACAAGAGATGTAGCTACTCTTGCTTAGAATTGTTTAAGTAATTCTTTTTTTCGTTCTTGTGATGTCAATGTTGCAGTAAGGGCAGGTAAAAGGAACAGCTGTGTTTGTATTCATTTGTGACTGGTCATTCTTTGCCCAATCCTTCTGCCACATTGTACTGTTCCCTGCAGCCACTGCTACAGCAACAGAGGGAGTACAAGGTGAGGTCTTCTCTGAAGCTCATGTGTGACGGCTGTCGGTTTGTCATACGGAAGGGCAGGCTTCGTGTGGTGTGCACAAAGAAGAGGAGACACAAACAGAGACAAGGCTGACTCTGCAGTGGAATAACAAACTGTGCCCACCAACTTTGCTGCATTCTCACCTGTTGGAATTTTATTGTGCTTCATGTGTTAATTTGTACTGCCATGGGATGTTTGTCACCTCTTATGATATTTGCCACCTTTCTGCATGTATGTATGTGCGTATGTATGTAGGTTTGTATGTACGTATGTATGTGTGTAGTGTTTCACTTTGCTTCTTCATTGAGTGTTCCTGTTATAGGCAACACTCGTACTTTTGATGTGCATCTTGATTTGTTGCATTTTGTACTGAGCATCTCTTCCTGTGTAATAGAGTAGGATCTGTATTTCACTTGACCTTCCAATATTACATAAGACCTTCCAATACTTGTCTGTTGCCAAGAGGAGTGCAGTGAACAGGGGAATAATTAGCCTCACATTAGGCCATTTGTGATAACTATTGTGGTGCCTTGTCCCGCTGATTATCAGACTAGAAAGCTAGGATAATACAGTTCCCATATTATGTACCACAATGTGTGTCATGTAATTACATAGTTCCTATGCATATAAATTATATAATTATATTGCATACCGTAATATACTTAGTTACAATGTAATTATGGACAATGCTGTTACGTGCAGTTGTTCCTATGTATGGATAAAAAAACACATTATGTACTGTTCACAGAGTGCCCTACAGTACTGACAGTAGGAAGTGGCATGAATGCGAAGTGTCCACAATTGTGAATGCTGTGTACACTACAGAGGAACTTTGTATTCATTGTACACATACTACACTCAGTGTGCATTCATTGGTTGAAAGGAATTTGAAATAGGAAGCTGTTTCCTTCTAG
>OZ025889.1:1122500-1312500 GCA_964019415.1 Ianthella basta | reverse complement strand
CATGAAGCCATCAGGTAGTATGTACTTTGTTCTCCATAGCTACGCGTATGCTATATTACTGTGCAATCCTCATACGAGGGGCATTTTATGATATATACATGCACTCTATGAGATTTGTATGCCTTAAGGCTACATTTTGCAGCAACTAAGTTTAAATTACGGTTTTAAAAGGTCCAGTGTAGAAATTTTTAGTGATTTTCATGTTTTGTACAAGTTTCTTCTGTACATAAAATGTAGGTACCTTTTTAAGAGAATTTTACACAACTTGCTAAATTAGCTAAATTTTGTACCTGTTAAAAATTAGTGGCCTTAAGGTTTTACATTTTTACAGTATACCCTTGCCAGTATATAATACTTGGATCAAAGCATTGTATACTTAGAGTGACTTCACGTCCATTCTGTATATATATTCCCATTCCAGATTCTTCCCACATGCAAGGAGGCTGTAAATGGAATACTGTCATTCACTGTGCAGGTTTTGAAACAACCAATGGTTTACTTAGGCTATTAAGAATAAAATGGTATACAACTAATTTAAATGTATTAAATGCACAGTATGAGATATACTAAAGGTTGTGTTTTAAATTATGTGCATCAAACACATAATTATTCTATCTTATATTCGTATCGTATTGTATATTATGTATGCATGCAACACAAAGGCATATGTGCTTCCAAACAGCTAGGGTATGTATTATAGTTCAGTGTGAATCATATACAGTACTGCATATGTTTGTGAATAATTTACATAATTATATAATTATAATTTTACAGTCAAAATACAAAAATGCAGTGCATAAGTATCTAGCTAGTATGGCATACATTAATTTGACTGAAATTGTTTAAATTTGTTATACAGTACGTGGAAACTGTCTAAGATGGTCACTGTGTTAGGCAGCCACATATCTCTAAAACAGCCAGCCTCCCTGGCCCCAATAGCACTAATGCAGCAATATAACACATTGCAGCCTAGCTACCTCCATATAATGCAAACTACTTGCAAACTCGCAGGCTTAGGACTGCTAATCTGAGCAAAGCCAAACTCAGTGCTGTGCGGAGCCACCCCATGCATGCCATTGTTGTGCTGGACACATCTGTACACATGCAGGATAAGCATTGTGTGAACTGACTTTGGCAGTTGCTGCATGCATGTGTGTCCTGCATTATATTCAGCAATCTCAAGCTGAGCCAGATGTGCTCTACATTATAGATAAGAGTCAGTCAGGTTGGTGATGGGTGTCATTTGAATAGGTGCTCAATTAACTAGCTATATAGAGCATATTGAAAGAAAATGCAAATGTACGTACTTTCATAATACGTATTCTTTGAAGACTTTTCATTGGTTGTCCACTTTGCTACTTCCCTAACTACAATCTATGCACTATAGATTAATGCCAGTGCCTAACCTTGAGGACATCTGACTCTCCCATCTATAATAATAATAATAATAATTGATCTTATTTAATGTGGGGAACCTTTAGCCAGAAGGCTACTCTTCCAGGCACCCACAACACATACATAGTACAAAGAACATAGACACACATACAGTAAATCAGTTTGTTATTTGATTCGTTCAGTGGGGCTGTTTGTTGTCAGACTTCTGACTCTCCCATGGCCATGGGAGAGTCAGAAGTCCTCAAGGTTATAACATCTTCCTTAAATACCCCTCTTAGTTTGAAATGACAAAGTAACAAAGATAGCTAGTTGACTGAATTATCACACATGGGCACAATTAAAAAGTCAGAGTGCATGTGCATAACACCCTAACACACACATAGGCTTGTCATTGCACTATATATGCATTGAATAGCTTAAGCTGACATGTGCACCAAAGTATAATACAATAATATAATTATACATTAATGTATGTGCAGTATATGACACTATCACTAACATATAGCACTATAATAATATACCGAGCTTGACTGCATGAGTATTTAGCAATATAATAACACTGGAGTAGGTACGTTTAGCTACCATGCATGCTGGCCAGTGCAGATGGATCACTATATTCACCAGTTTACTGTTAAAGTGTATTTGTCAATGGTGAATATCTTGTTTCAATCAACAATAATTTAATTCATATTATGTCAACAGAATTAGTACCTTCCAATTCAGTACTGTTGAAAGAGTTGTATTGCCCATGGCATTATCCAACCTGTACTTAACTAGATATGTACAGTAGCATATCCTCTGTGAAGTTTCACAGCTCTTATAATTTTCCCAATCACCATATTCAGAGTATACCACAGGGAAATGTGCAATGCACATTATAAAGTGTTCGCCATGTTATAGCATTTCCACAGGGAAACTTGACAGTCTGTTCGTGTATATGCACCTCTGACACTTGCATTGATGGCAGGCATGAGCTATTTGCATGATTATATGGTGTCATGAATAGCAGGAAGTACAGGGCACTTATAGTAACACAGGAAAATTGGTGTTGACTGATCATGAATAATGCTGGTTGTGGGCGGCCGGTGTGAGGCTTTGAGTGCATATGCATAATACAGGGAGCATGATACATTGAAGGGCCGGCATACAACAGGGCAAAGTATGATGGTATTTCAAGTACTGTATTACAATTTATCATTGCCAGTTAGAATACATGGCCTGTATAACATTATGCATGTGCAGAATTATGCAGTATATACTTACGTTACATAAGGATTTATTGATGTATGTATATATGTATGGGAACATTTGCTAATGTGCATAGAAATATGTATTGTGTATGTGGGAGCATCACAACGGTAGAGTCTTTCATGAAATTTATGTACCGGCAAGATGTGCAGTGTTGACTTGGATAGTTTGCATGGAGCAACTGCCTGTGTGCACCTAGCGTGCACATGTGAAGGAGAACCGCAACAGTTTCCTCCTGTTACACTACACATTTAGCTATTGTACATGTGTGACTGGAAAGTTATAAAAGTTGAACATTTCAAGGCCATGCTGAGCAAGTACTGCTGAAGTGAGCTGCAGCTGGAAAGCAACTTACGTATGGTGGAGTAGTGAATTGAACTGCGAATGGAGTCAGGTCGAATGTTTTGTGGGTTACTCCTCTGGGCAACCTTGCTGGTAACAGCTCAAGCCGGGTGGTATGACCAATTTGTGAGCTCAATTCAGCTGACAGTTACACAAAACTATAATTATGTGATTAAGTACATGCAATGTCATGATTAAATTTACAGAATATTTTATTTATGTCATTTGCATGTACTCACAGCCACTCACTATATACCACTTTCACATGAGTGCAAGAAACTTGTGAATTAAGCGTATGAATGTTTATCAGCTAACAAGTTTAAAAGTTTAATCTTAATTGGCTATTTGTTTGCATGTGCATACTGTAAGTTAAAACACTATAATTCCATATCACAGATGCTTCAAGTCCCACCTATAGATCACATTCTTGATCTTCTCTTAACAATGCAGCATACTCTGAAAGATATAAATGCGTTCTTCGCTAATTTGGCTTCAAAAAATAAACACCTTGTCAAGGTTGTGAAACTTGAACCACAAACACGAAGGTAGGAATCTCTTTGCAATCCACATCATGGACAACATTGAAGCTAGCTATCCCAAGAAGAAGAGTGAAGTAACGGGGCCTTTGATAGAGAAGAAAGAAGATGAACCAGTACCAAAGTCAAGTGTAAAGCAGAGGCCAGATGTGAAGGTCAAACCAAAGATCTATATTCAGTGTCTGATACAATGTCATGCCAGTAAGTTAGTGATGATCATATATCTGTACATGTTTATACAATTAACATACTATTGTCTCTATGGTCGATTTCCAAACATTACTTGTCATTATATATACGTATATACCATAGATATATAGCACACACACACCTACAACACAAAATTAATGGACTACAGTACAAAATGGCATGGATGTTTGAGCAGTGTATAATGTCTGCATGTAGTCATATAGTTGTATAATGGAATGTATACTCTCTGCATGGCATTCTTTTGATGGGTGCATTCTCACCTATATGTAACTGCATTTCATGCTTTCCTTACTCTCAGGAGAGTGGATTGCAGGTTCAGTGTGTCAGTACTTTGCTGAATTTCTGATGAAGAGCCATGCAATGTATAAGGTATATACAAATCTGCACTTGTGTGGAGGGGTTGTATGGGGAGGAAGTTGATGTACAATCACTTGATTCAATTTACATGACTGTGATAACTGTTTCTTCATTGCATAATGAATTGGCGTAGGATTGGGAAATTAAGGGTACCCATCACAAGCTGGACAAAAAAGTATTAAAGGTGAGCTAAGTCGGGGCACCCACCATGTATATACGTAACCAACATTTCTAAGTGTTAATCCATTCATACTTGCCTCTGAAACTTTGTGTATCAATGTGTACAGACCATGGAGTTATTGCTGAAAGTTGAATTTGTCATCGTTCCTGTAGTGAACCCAGATGGATATGAGGTGAGCAGATGGTATATATAATTCGTGGAGGGTGATGAACTGAATGCAGAATAATAGGCTGCATTAATCATAACAAATAATTATATGCAGTGGGTTTGCCTGTGTGATTCACCCTCCAGAATGTCACAACATTTGCTAATAACAATTCAAATAGTAATATAGCACAAATGATGCTTTGTACTGCAGAAAACCTGGGACTTAAGGAAGGGTGGCAACAAGTATCAAGGAGGAATTTTTCGGTTCTGGCGTAAGAACACGAACCCCAAATATAGTGACGAATGCCCTGGAGTGGACTTAAACAGGAACTTCCCATTCAAATTTCAAAAAAACCAACAAAGGTGAATACAATGCAAATTGCATATAATGTAAGCAAGTATACAAGGGGACATCAGGCTATACAAAACATGGACTCAAATTTAACTACCAGCTTAGGTTTGTGACACATGACACATACAGTGCTGCAGTTTTTATAGTAGTGCTAGTCACTGTATAATGAAAATTATTGCATTTTCCCACAACAGATCAATTTTAATAATGCATCTTCATCATTTCATGTACATACATTGGAGGCAGTACCAGTGTAGCCTGATGTGTGTTCGCTGTTGGGATAAACCATAATTATGCATAATGTATGACATGCATGGATATTAGCTGTGTGCCATTCAGTGTTTTATACACTCTCACTAGGCCAGCCAATACTAAACCTGCCATACGCCATTCAGACAATCTCCAGACCAAACTTTGGAATGGAAAGAGTTACTTCAAATTTGCACTCCCAGAGAAAGAGGTGAAAGCACCATGTCTCTCATGTCTCCCCTGCATGCCCTCATGTGCACTATGTGCATCTCCACCATGTCCCCCGGCCCTTGTCCACCAATTCCCCTATGTCCCCTGTGTCTACCACATTCTCCTTGCAAGTTCCCAAGTCCCCTATGTATGCATTTATGTCTCTCATGTCCTGCATGTCCCCCTGTCCCCGGTGTCCACGTTGTACTCCATACCCACATGCATTTTTCCCATGTCCCCCATGTCCCCCATGTCCACCATGTCCATCATGTCCCCCACATCCCCCATGTCCCCCATGTCCCCCATGTCCCCCATGTCCCCCATGTCCCCATGTCCATCATGTCTATCATGTCCCCCATGTCCCCCATGTTCCCCATGTCCCCCATGTCCCCATGTCCCCCATGTCCTCATGTCCCCCATGTCCCCCATGTCCCCATGTCCCCCATGTCCCCCATGTCCCCAATGTTCATCATATTCACCATGTCACCATTGTATGTACTTATGATTGCATAATCATCTCTTATGCTTGATGTGATGCTGATTTTTGGATGCAATCTTGTTCTCTCATTTTGCACATCTGCATGTGATTCTGCTCCAATGTTACACATTAATTCTTTTTTCAGATTGTGCCCACATGTTTGGAAGCACTTGCTGGGATACTGGAGTTCAGTGATCAAGTGTACAAGAATAGGATAGAATATTAGTGCACCAGCAGCTAGAGCTCAGAACAGGGCCCTAGAGCATATAGTTCACCTTAGCCACTATATAGACTACAAGTGATCGAGGCTGCTACAGATTATATTAATGTTTAGGCAATAGAGAGTATAGCTGGAACATCAACTATAGCTGACATTGTACTAAACAAGTGCGTAATCCAATGCAATGCCAGTATTTAATATGTGAACTTGTAGCACTCAAGGAGAAGGTAATACCCCTTTGATGGAGAAGATGAAAAGACAATTGAATTCACTACATTTTGCAAAGTGTCGCTGTGTGTGATATTATAGGCTAGCTACACAATAATAGCTATATTACACACAACCATGCCCCATTGTAGCAATCAACAGCAATAGGCTGAACCCCACCAGAAAATTGTTAATTGATTTCTAGATAATTAACTTCAAGAATTATTTTGATACATAATAATGAGTAATAGACCCAGTGTATAGAGACAGATTATCATTCGGCTGCAGTAGCTACACAGTGACTTTACTGCTGCAGTTTTCTGATGAAGGCAACATTTCAGAGAACTTGAAGATGTACACTATGCCACTTAAAAGCTATGCATTCAACTTGTACCAATCATTACCACAAAATCACCTGTGGTATCAGACACCTGTAATATCCGGTGATTAACTCTCTTTCCATTTGCCTATTGCAGTGGCCAACTACAAAGAACTGACCTTTCAACATGATGAAGTCACACTTACGACTTAACCATCCCTCCTTATCAAGTCTTGTTGAAAGCTCATGTGTTTCACTGGTGGTGGGCAGATATACTGTAAGAGTAGCTAATCGTCCTACCATCCATCAGTGTGCCATGCTAACTAATGAGCCCTAATCAAGGCAAAACAGCTGTCTGTGGCTCTTTCTATTATGTAGGGTGTCTAGCAGGAGAAGGCAATCACTATAGCTGCCATCCATGGAGCTCCAGCACACCAGCCTCCTGATACACAAATACTGGCTTAGAAGGGTGGTTGCATGAAGCAATTTCTGGTGCGTGATTGACTCTCTTTCAAACAAAATCACATTTGCAGTCGCAATTGTTCTAGTGGAGAATGATGTGAAGAACACATATCCACAATGTCTAATGGCCATGCAGTATATGCAGCAGAGCTGGCTATGGCTGGGTACAACAAAAGGGCTGCTACATGATCATCACATTGCATGAGAGTCCTGCATGCATGCCCAGATTGGCAACCTATACCAGAGAGAGGGTGCCATCTAGAAATCAAAGATCAATGTAGATTACTTAAAGCTTAAGGCTTCCCCACACTGAATGAGAACACAATCCAACAGAATTTGGAAAATGCCTGAATAAGTGGATGTGTATGGATTGTGCACACTAGAGTGTCCTGTTTCTTAGTACAATTTATGCCGGTGTGACAGAAGATAGTGTTGACTATGTACTGCATCGAGTGACTGGGCCCATTCACTCTTGTTCCTAGCTATAATATGTTCTGTATTGAATGTGCATATAATTAACAGTCATTGTTGTATATTGTACCGTCCCTGAATTGTATGAGCATACAACAGTTGTATGTGTGCATGTATACTTGAAGTATAAAGAATGGCACAATAACTCCCTACAATATTATAACTTATGTTCAGTCCACATAATTGTTGTTGCTACCTATTCAGCACTGTACTTAGCATGGAACAACAGTAATTGTGCAGCTATCCTGTATATACTGCATGAATATTGCATGCTCCAGGAGTATGAATGATTTCACCTTTGGCCGCTGACGTCAGTCCAATATAAGATGCAAGAAGCATTGCCATTTAGCTTGCAGCTACATATCTAGTGAATGCAGTTCATTCATAAAATATAATCAATGGAATTAGCACTTTCCAATTCATTACAGTTGGAAGAGTTGCACTGTCCATGGTATTGTCTAGTATTATAGCATATCCTCTGTGAAACTTTGCAGTTCTGTCTTATTCCTAATCACTTATTTCAGAGGACACCATTGGGAAAGATGTATTGTACATTGTAAGGTGTTTACCAAGTTAGCATTTTCTCAAGGAAACTTGACAGTCAGTTCATGTTCAGGACTACACCTTTGATAATGGCAGATACCTAGTCGTGTGTGAGGGTATGATTGTATTGTATGAATAGCAAAAAGAACAAAGCAATACCATAGGAAGCACACTTAAGTTGCATGGCACGTGGCATGATGCGCATGACGTGATCTTGAGGATATCTTGTAGTGAGTGCAGATCAGTGTGTGGCAATGCATTGTAGATACAAATTATAATACAATGTAGCTACACACATAACTATGACAATGCCATATTGCCTCTGCAGGGAGGTGCTGTGTCTAGTTGATCCTGGCACCTGTGTGCTTGGGGAGATCTGTATTGATCAGAAGATGAAAGGCATTGAACACACAGTGGTCAAGTACCTAATGCATTGAATTATGCAGCAAAGGCTGCAAATTGGCATACATTTCAATGCATGCCTTTGGGCACCCCCTCTCTGAACTGGAAACTGCACAGTGTGATCTGTGTCACTTAGCAAATACGTATATGGGCACCAATCAGTTATGAATACTGATGTAGCTGCCACCATCATTGCAATTGGTGCTGAGTACTAATGTTGCTGCCACACACACTGAATTAGCAACCACTTCATTAGTTGTAACGTAACTGGTGTTGACAGCTTGGTAGCTGTTGGAGCATATATTGATGAAGTTCACTCCTGTTTGGTAAAATATTTTTACTTCACAGGTGCATTCAATACGTTAACAAAGTATCTTGCTCCATATTTCTGTTGAAACAATTTGTCAGACATGCATGGTATACTAGCTTGAGAGCTTAAGTTGTGGTTAATAACAGATGCATTAATTAATGAAATACACCAAGTGTATAATTAGCTAAATGCTGACACTTGTGGGCATGCAAAACACAAAATCTAAATTTCTCAAGTATACGTAATTAAGTCATTGTCAATTGGGCGAATCTTTGGATGCCTTTGGATCCATAAGAAAGGATTGCAGTGGTAGTCCAGAGGGGAAATGCTATATATTGCAGTGACGGGCACAGCTTCATGCAGTTGATATTGACTTACGTAACTTACATATTTTGATCTTTGCAATTTTCATATCTTGTCATAATTGCATGAAATTATTTCAGTTTCTACATTATTTAACGTCCTTATTTTATTATGATTCCCCTTATTGTAGATTATTCCAACATGTGAGGAGGCAGTTGATGGAATATTGGCTTTCACAGAGCAAGTGTATAACGATCCAATAGAGTATAAGCCTTAAAGGTGAATTTGAAGAAGTGACAACTAGAGTACACTATATAGGCATGTTATGTGATACCATACTAATAGGCACTACATAGGACGGAATAGATGGAACACTAGAATTAATGTGCTGAACAAGTGCTGAATTCAAACCCAAACCAGTAATACAAATTACATACAACATCGATCTACAGAATATTATTGGTGTAAACTGCAATCAGGCATAATTTCCATGCATGCTCATGCATGCATTCGTGCATGGTATTATAAATATGCAATGTTTGCGCGTAACATACATATGGTCAAAACTAGCTAGTACAAGGTGCTTCAAATTCTCGTCTACAGCAATTCAGTCACATATGGTCACCCTGCATGCATGCATACAACCCTGCTCCCTCGAGCTCTAAGGTATGTATTCTGTAACATAATGCATACAATGTTGCAATTAAAAGAATACATCAATTTATACAGTTGATGTAGAAAGTCAGTTATACATTGAACATCATGGGGTTAGCAATAAATTATAGTGAATTGCGGAATTTAATGGGTTTAGCTGAAACAATCTGAGAAAACTTCTTTAATCCAGCAAATGTTTCTTGGCAGGTTGGAAGGATCTGCATGGAATTGTCCGAAGAATGTGTACAGTTTTTCATTGCACATTCATTCATATTTTACATGAGCTGAAGAACTAAACTCTATTGTAATCTAGGTGCACATTAATTATCACCCATGCATAGCAACCACCACACAGCATCTGATTCAATCCAATGTTAATTGTCTAAAATTAACACATTGTGCAATCACTTATATGGAAGTTACAATATAATCATAGGGTTTACCTCATGTGGAGGGACAAGAAATCCTGTAAGTGATATTTTGTGAGGAGGCAACCTTGGTCGTAACTCCACCCCCAGGGGGATAACCCTGTAGGAGCGTCCAAGGGAGTCGGTGTTGTTGCTAGACACATTGTCAGAAAATGCCCTGAGCAGAAACGCAACACAAATCTAGATACAAAAGCTATTCCTTGCATTGGAGTAACTGCATTTCTAGACATGCACACACACACACACACACACACACACACACACACACACACACACACACACACACACACACACACACACACATGAATTAACAGGACATTGACAGTAAATAAAAGACAGGCTAAGTACCAGTCAATGAAGGTTCCATTGGTGTTGTAGAGCAACCAGTGTCCAGCTTGAATACTTGTGAAATTTAATGAATTTACCTGAATGGATGAATAGCAATGAGAATGAATTCCCTCCCCCCCCATCCCATCCATGTACACACAAAGAATAGGTTTGATTCTAATTTCTCTTCATGGGATAACCATGTACTCAAATCGTTGATCACTAAGGTCACATGCAATTTTGTGCTTGTAGTAATTTCATATCTTATTATAAAAACATAACACACATATTCAATGTCTACTCTCCTTCAATTCTGGACGGAACGTCATGAAACATGGTAAAATTACGAAGAGGCTTAGCGAAAGTCTTAGTCCAGCCTAAATTCAGTTTAAAGTCATTCTGTCCTAGTTCTTGCCACTTTCACAGTCACCGCCATATCTAAGAGATAGGGATTCCGAAAACATTGTGCTTCATTGTTCAGAGACTCCTCTTTCAGTATTCCACTAATCTTCACCAAACTTGGATGAGTACATCATGGCAATATGTGGGGTGACCCACAGTGGTTAGTGCCTTTGCCACTGGACTCCTTTAGTCAAAATGGATTATCATAAAATTAAGTAAATTCTGTAAGTACGAAGTTTTGCAGAATGAGTCTATGGAATTAAATGGACGATTTTGATTGGTTAAACACTCAAATTTCAAACAATATCCTTCAAGCTATTGTTAGACTATATTCATATTATTGTATCACACACACACACTAAGTACTGTTGGTAAAAGTGACAGTAGCAATACTAATCATGGTTCCAAACCATACATAGAATTCAGCACTGTGTCAACAGAGTGCATGTGTGTGGCCTGGTTCACCTTGCTCATTGCTTTTGCTGTCTTGAAGGCAAACTTGCTGATTTTGCGAGCATGAGGGGGCTCACTGTCAGAGAACGCTAAGCAAAATAGAATTTGATTCATTAATGCACACTGGATGTGTGCAGTGATGCTTACTGTACATAATTACAGGTTGCATACATGAGTGCATTCAATACACCAACATTCAATGGCCAATGAACACGAATACCTCCCTAGTCATCATACCATAGGGGTAGAGCACCAACTGCTGATAAGAGTGAAAGTCAAAGGCACCAATGACTGGTTTTAGAGATGTGAAGTAGTCCATGATGCTGGACACCTCTGGCTCTGAGTTTGGTGCAACACCAGGGTAGAAATGGGTGCAGGGATGACCCTCCTAAGAGTGTGTAATGGGAATGGGAACATGCACAAGCAAATAACATCCAGCCCATCCCAATGCCCAAGCTATTTCTTGCACGTGCAGCTGAATCAACAGGTTGATAGTCAGTTACAAATCCGTATAATAAAGAGAGGAACAGCTGAGTCACTAATGTCCACCATCATGTATAATACTTTCAAATAGCATTTTCCTTCTATGCCATGTACGTATACTCTCTTGTGCCCAAGTTCATTGTTCAGTGAGAAAGTGAGTGCATGCCTCTTTTGTTGTGCAACCAGGCTCTTTGGAAGAGGAATATTAATAGTGCTACATAGTACTGTATGCACGGTTAACATACCCCACTCCAGGACACATCAAAGTTCCGGTTTAGGTCCACACCTCCACAGGTGGTAGAGCTAATGAAAGCTGTGTTCTTCCTCCAGAAACGATACACAGGATAATTGAACCAGGTAAGCTAAAGGGATAGCACAAAACAAGGATATGAAATGAATACTGAGCAAAACAGAATCACTGACAAATACATTAATGCCAAACATGATAATGATACCAATCACTGAGCAATCAATTAAGCCCACACACCTCGTATCCATCAGGATTGGCCACAGGAACAAACACATATTCAAGCTTTCTAAGCAATCTATTGACCTGCAGAGAAGGGAAGTGATGTTGGTGTATATTACGTTTACACAGCGGTTGACACAGCCTCATCTATAAATTATATATACCTACTGTACTCATACATGCTTCTACATTCACTTCAATTTTTACATAATGAGGACCTCCTACATCCATCACACAACAGTCACCTGGTTCACCCTTCTATACCTGTAGCACGTACAGGTTATGCATTAAGAAGTTTTGCTATTAAATGCACTTACCAATACATTTCCTTCAGAGTATTGCTTCACAAGAAATTCAACCAGGCACTGGCACACAGCCCCAGAAATCCACTCCCCTATATATGATACAACATAATAAGAAGTAGTGAACATTCAAACACATAATACATGACTGTATTGGTTAACGTCCCCTACAACAGCGAATTTATACTGATGCTATGCTAAAACCATGTACGAATTATATAGGTTTCCTGTATGATTCTCACTTGCATGCAGAAGACACTGGATGTAAATTTTGGGTTTGACGTTTGTGGCATTCTGAGCATCTTTAGTGACGTGTAAGGCAAAAAGGGGTAGACCCCTGTGGGAGTGACCAATGGATGGCACAAACCGCACTCTTGCAGGATGGCGGGCTGCAATGCTCTCAGACCAATTTCTAATTTCATTGTAGGTGTGCTGAAATGGGAATGGAAGGTGCATTATATACATATACAAGGACATGAATAACACAACATAACAGTGGGATAAAGATTACTCACATATGACTTGTGCCATGATAGAGTGTTGTTAACTTGTCTCTTCACTGTTCTCTTTTGCATTTCAACATTAGCAACTTCATTCAAATTCCCAATGAAAGCGCAGCTTTTGAAGCTATCAGGGTAATCCTTTAGCAGAGATGAACCACCCTTTATACGTGCCACAATTGCTTCATCTCCATGTTGAAGTAGAACGGAGAGACTGGGCACAGCTGGATCAAGAAGGATGCTGAATAGGGAGGCATGCAACAGAAGGCACTGAAGTAGAGTTGAAGCTGCTGAGACACTACTACTAGTGCTATATTAGCAGGCCAGTTGGCACAATAGGTATTCCCTGCAGTGATCAACATCTATCCTATAGCTACCATATACTCCACTATCATCTATGCCTAATGGCCATACACTACTGTTTATACCCAAGCTGCCCAATTCCTGCCATAGCCAGGACACCTATCCGATTCACCATACCAAATGCCCAGTGCAATGAACATTATAGTAGATATATGGGCACATACATGTATTAAATGACCGCCATACGAGCAAATTATGTTTCTAATTCACTGCTGAGCTCAATAACAGACACCAACTGGCAAGAGCATACGTACCATCTCCACAACTCCACCTCATCTGGGTGCTGCGAAACTGCGTATTTCTGGATAAATTCTGGCCAATCCTTGTCATCTCCCCGTCGTGTTTTCCCCTCCAAAGGCAAAGCGGAAAGTGCAATGCACAGGAAAACACTAGCAAAGCTCAGAGACATTGCACACTGCTCGCGCGAACATCAAACGTTGGCGGACAATGAACAAAGAACAGGAAGTAGCTATTAGGTGAGGCGAGGATGGAAACGAAGACGGAAATGGAAGTGGGGATGATAGAAAGGGAGGGTCAGTAAGTAGGCGTGGCTGCACACAGGGTGGGTGGTCTTGTTTGTCAGCGTCTTCTGGTGCAGCTGTAGTTCCCGCACTCGGCTGCGTACTCTAATGGTGTATCCTTCTGCAAAGTGAAAGCACTCGCCACGCTACAGGCGCCTGCCATTCCAAACACTTCCGTGTTTTCTCTTTGGCCTAGAGGTTAGTAGCTACGTGCTGAGAAGATGGCCGACAACGTCTCCCAACGTAGCTTCAAGCAACTTCACAAGGGCACCGCGCCTGCTCAGATGAGGAAGAAGGCTACGGACGCAATGAGGCAGGCGGAAGAAGAGGAGTTTCCCGCTAGAGTGAAGATCTCTGACCCTTTGGACTACGAGAAAGAGCTACTAAAAGTCAAAGATGAAATAAAGAGGTTTCCCAACGCCAAACTGCTCAAGTTGGTCCTGTATCCAGTGGACGACATATCAGTGAGTGAAGAAGACCAGACCCCGTGGGCGCCTATCTATTGTAAAGGCGTTTATGCTTACCCCACAGACACTCAATGATAGCTCATTGCCCATTCACAGGATAATGTTCTAATAGAGCGTGTTAGTGTGGTTCATTTGTTGGGTAAGGATTTCGGTACACATTTGCTAAATAGTACTAATTTCCAGCACACTGTTACAATCCAAGGCAGTTGCTTGTGCCTCTGTGTGCTGTGTTTATATTTCAACATGGGAATCACTCAAGCGTATCCAAAGCAATTCTATTCACTGCCCTGGTGTAAAGTTGCAGGCTATTATCTGCGTGGGTGGTCTACATCAGGCTTGCATTAGTCTACCACTGTGGTGTTATCGTGAGGCTTACTGCTACTTCTGGGACGTGTCACCTATCTGATATGCCTTCTGCAAGCTTTGTAGATACAGTTGGCTCACCAGCTGTCAATGATCCTATCTGCCATCGATGTGAATGCTTCTGTATGCTACACTAATGAGTGAATTGTTACAGTACCCTAGTCCATGATACAATATGTTATGCTTACAGTATATACATAGATGTTGCATATGGCTGGGTACATGAACGTGTTACATAATCCTCCTTGTTGGGATATGAAGCTGTAACAGTGCTGTATAATGTGTACTACACTGTACTTTATGCTATGTATTACAATAGCATTCATTGCCATATTATTGCAATATCATATCATGCATGTATGTATGTACTTATTAGCTTGAGGAATGCAGTGCAGATTTCCCTTTGAAGATATTCAGTCACTTGAACCATGATATGTTATCCCTTTGATCTCAGCCTATTCAATAGGCCACCTGCTGCCACATGCTTGAACAACCCTGGAATGTCATGTCACTAGAGGTCACCTGTACTGACTGAGCAACCCCAGAATGTTATAGGAGCCCTGTATCATCCCTACATTGTTCTTGCTTCTGGAAAACATTATCTATTCCATTAGATGTTCAGAATAGCCACGGCTTATATATCTGTACAACATCATTCAGCAGTTGAGGAGCTATTCAAATAGACTACCGCTGGTTGTGTTATAATTGGCTTAATACAGTAACTGCTCTTAATACAATTTCTGACCCTCAGCAGAGTTATGAATGGTTCTGGTCAATTTTCACAGTTCTTCCTACACTCTGCTATAGAACAATGAAGAGTCCTATCCACAGGTAGTACTAGCCAACATGTGCTCTTCGAATGCTGTAGAGGCTCATAGTTGCGTTAGATAACTTCTGGTTCGCAAGATCTTGAGCAATTACACAACTGATTCAATGAAGTTAATCGCAGGACATTTTGACCCAAGGGTCTTTGTCAACTGCTTACAGAAGAAATTATGTAAGCAGTTGACAAAGACCCTTGGGTTGAATCGCCCTGCAATTAACTTTATTGAATTAGTTGTGTGATTGCTCAAGATCTTGTGAACCAGAAGACAACGTGCTCTTCTCTCTCTGTCCTAAGTGGTCTCAGTTATGTATCTTGTCCTGTACAGTGACTAGCAGTTTCATAATGAAGATCAACTGTATGTACTGCAACTTGACCTTATACTGTTCTCTGTGCACACATACCGTGAAGTGGAGGCATCTGCTCCATTCCTCCTGCACTGATTTGTGCAGCTGTGTTTCTATTCAGAGTGTGGTGTTGTTGAGAGAGCTTCCCTTTCTGTTTCATTTGCGTCCAGTGATGTTAGCCTGTGTGTGGTACTTGTGTGTGGAGTGTCAGTGTATTTAGCTTCTGGGTGATTTTGCAGTTAATGTAGTAGTGTGTACAATGCACATGTGTATGTGTGTGTGTGTGTGTGTGTGTGTGTGTGTGTGTGTGTGTGTGTGTGTGTGTGTGTGTGTGTGTGTGTGTGTGTGTGTGTGTGTGTGTGTGTGTGTGTGTGTGTGTGTGTGTGTGTGTGTGTGTGTGTGTGTGTGTGTGTGTGTGTGTGTGTGTGTGTGTGTGTGTGTGTGTGTGTGTGTGTGTGCATATGTACATGTAACATGTGTGTAGTTGTACTTGTGTGTGTGTGTGTGTGTGTGTGTGTGTGTGTGTGTGTGTGTGTGTGTGTGTGTGTGTGTGTGTGTGTGTGTGTGTGTGTGTGTGTGTGTGTGTGTGTGTGTGTGTGTGTGTGTGTGTGTGTGTGTGTGTGTGTGTGTGTGTGTGTGTGTGTGTGTGTGTGTGTGTGTGTGTGTGTGTGTGTGTGTGTGTGTGTGTGTGTGTGTGGTTGTACTTGTGAGGTTGCAGACAGAAACCACAAGCAGTTTTGCCATTATGTAGCTAATGGGATCACACCTAAGGTTGGTAACTACATTACAAGTAATGGTCTGATGTGAGAATTCTTTGGACGAAGCCTTATGGGTGTGTGACTGTACGTGCAGTGGGCAGTCACGTTTACCCCCATTCATCCTTAATTAAGCACTAGAGGACTGCTTGTTAGATCCTGTGACATTGTGGGGTTTGCTAATGAGGTTTGCGTATGCATGTGTGTGCACGCGTGCGTGCTGTGTGTGTGTGTGTGTGTGTGTGTGTGTGTGTGTGTGTGTGTGTGTGTGTGTGTGTGTGTGTGTGTGTGTGTGTGTGTGTGTACCTCATGCTGTATTTGTGTCAATGTCCTATAGGTGGAGTCTGAGATCCGTCTCCTGCGAACGGAAAGAAGCACTGTTCCACCTGGAGCCTACCAGCAGGCAGAGAACCTCTTCACTAAGAAGGTGAAGGACACTTAGTGACCACATTCTGCCTTGCCGTGCATGGACGTGTGGTAGCTAATGCCTCATGTGTGTTTGTATGTAGGTACGTACGTACGTACGTATGTGTGTGTGAATGCATGGTGCATAGTTTCTCAAATCCTTACTCACTCCTCCCTCCTTACTACCTATCCCATCTCCCCTCCACCCTCATCCAGTGCATTGCGCTCTACACCTCACACTGGCACAGACTCAAGTACAACTATGCCCGCTATGCTGCAGGAGGGAACCCTCTCCTCAGGTGAGCTTAGTTCTTCTTGCAATGTGGCGTACTCTCACTCCCTTTCTCCTGGTGTGCAGTCCTACAGTACAGGGCCTGATGCAAGGATGCACCTGTCCCTTCACCTGCACCCTCACCTGTCCCCCCAACAGCCCCTCTCCACCTGTCCCTCACCTGTCCCTCATTTGTCCCCCACATGTCCCCCATCTGTCCCCCAACCTGTCCCCCTGTCCCCCTGTCTATCTCCCTTCCCATTTTTGACCCTACACTGCCCTTCCGTCCCTCTCCCCTCCCTCCTTCCCTTCCTCCCTCTCTCCCTCCTCCCTCTCCTCCCTCTCCTCCCTCTCCCCAGCTCCACAACTCGTAAGGACCTACAAACGCTGAAGTTTGAAATTGATGAGGTGGAGGAAGAGGCTAGGAAAAGGGCACTGGTGAGACGCACACACACACACACACTGGGTGGCTAGGTATAATATAGTACATATGACATTGTATATGTGTACATTGGTGACACTAGTAGGTGTTCAGTATTGGAATATTATGTGTATGTACACATACATATATATACATATCAGACAGCACAGTAGTGCTGTCTATGTAGGGATGGTGGTGGTTGTTTGTATGCTGTAATACAAACGAAAAGTAGTGCTATTACCATTTAGGGCTAAAAGCATGTGAAGCACTTGAAGCCCACGTGTGAAGTGAAGTGTTAACACTGGTCCCTGCATTCAAGGATGGTGCTACATTCTTGCATGTAGGGACCATTGCTAATGCTTCACTGTGTAGCAGCACTTACTTGTTCTGTCCTTTTTATGCCATCCCTACATCCTTACTACGGTATTTTTGTAGCAAATTTTATTATTCCTTATACTGTGTATTCATATGTAATGGCCAACTTCTCAAGTGTGTGTCTCTGTGGCCTCCTTGTGTTGTGTGTCTTGTAGGACATAGCTGCTCAGAGAGAGAGGGTCCAGGGGAAGAGGGGGTTCCTTCAAAAGGGTCCTTTCCCTGGTGAGGGGTCCTTTGGACAAAAGGTATTGTACGCAGTGTGACACGCACACACGCACGCACACACACATACATACACACACACACACACACACACACACACACACACACACACACACACACACACACACACACACACACGCGCATGCACGCACACACGCACAGGCACACAGACCAACACACACAATGCCTTCCTCCATTCATTTGCAGTGGAAGCGTCGATGGTGTGTTCTGCAACATGGCACCTTGGATGGGAACTTCTACCTGGAGATGTACAGGGTGAGGACCATGCAACGTAGCCTCAGTGAGGAGTGGTTTGGAATTATAGTAAAATTAATACAGTTACATAGTCAGTGTGGCAGTGTTGACCAGTATACATATGTTGGAGCAGGCAGGACTGTTGTTTATGGAGTAGCTGTGTTACTGTTCTTTCATCCCACCTTCCCTTTCCGCCCTCCTCTTAGGATGAGAAGGGTGTTACTCCACTGAAGATTGTCAACCTTGGGACATGTATGGATGTTGCAAAGGTATGCAGTGTACGTTCTGGTCTAGTCTTTAGCTACGTATGTTTGTCCAGCCAATGTGACTCACACATACAAAGCCTATAAATGCCTTACTTCAAACATGTCCTCTGTAACTGCACGTTGTACTTACCTACCGGTCCCATGTCTGCCTTCCCTTATAGTATTCTCATGCCTTCCCTCTTACCCTCCCTCCATTCGTACTTTACTCCTGATTCCCTCCTCTTCCCCTTCCTGTCCTCCACTCTTTCTCCTTCCCCTCCTTCCACTGACCCCACCTTCCCCTCTTCTATCCATCCTCTTCCTCCTCCCTCCTCCTTCCCCCTTCTGCTCCTCCCTTCCTCTCCCTCTCTTCCCCTCTCCTCCCATTCAGAACCCGAAGACCAAGCAATTTGGGTTTGACTTGCTGACTGGAGATGAGAAGCTGGTATACCCTTTGGCTGCCGACAGTGAGGAGGACCTTGAGGAGTGGATGGAGGCACTCTCAAAGGCACTGGGCATTGAAGATGAAGCAGTGGCTGGCGCTGGTGTGTTATCACTGGGATGGGGAGACGTTTGAAGGGAGAGGGGAGATGAGGTGTAGGATAGGATGGAAGGGGGAGGGGAGAAGGGAGAAGCCAAAAGGGTAGAGGAGAGCAAGAGTAGAGAAAGGCAGGAGAAGGGAAGGGTAGAGTGGAAACAGAGAAGTGGACAGGAGGAGGTAATGAAATATTGTACATGTAACATTTGACTCCAATTTACAGCTCAGTTTGGGGGAACTTGGAACCGGTCAGACACCCTGCGAGACCCTCATCGGACCACTCTACATTCTGAACACCTCAAGGTAACTGGAGCTGCTGCTGCTGCTGCTGTGGTGTGTGTGTGTGTGTGTGTGTGTGTGTGTGTGCGTGTGTGTGTGTGTGTGTGTGTGTGTGTGTGTGTGTGTGTGTGTGTGTGTGTGTGTGTGTGTTGTGTGTGCTGCTTCACAATGTCCAATTCTTCCACCTCCTAGCATGAAGATTCCACCGACAAACAAAACGCAGAATCTCGGAAAGAGAAGAGACACAGACTGTTTGCAGTGTATCCGGGACTCATTGTAAGCCCTCAGTAATCAGAGTGCAGTATGTCAGTCATAGCCCTTCAAAGTCATCATGGTGCTGGGTTAACCTCAAACTACAGTAGTATTATGATTTCACATACATACATTCATACGACCATGCACAAATATAGCATCTTCTACTTACTACCTGTGGTATATATGTAGTAAGACTGCCTTAGTGCCACAAGTGTACACCATTTCATTTAGATCATTTTGCTATACTTCTTTACTTTATTGACAGTGCTAGGTTGTTTTTGCTTGCCATATTCCTTCAGGGTCAGAAATCAGATGAGGGTCTTGACATGGAGGAGGCCCCTGTCCCCGGAGAGCATTTAGGCAAGAGGCGTGTCTTGGTGAAATGCAAGAGCCTAAGGCTAAAGCTGACAGTGCAAAACAGTGCAAGACAGTTGACCCACGTACGTGTCGCTGTGTCTCAAAGGCATGGAGTTCTGCAGACAAGTATCTCAACTCCTTCTCCTCCTCCAATCTCCCTTCTTCTACAGGTTGAGCCCTTCTTTGTCTCTTTGGCTCTCTATGATGCCGGCAAAGGACTCAAAATATCAGAGGACTTCCACGTTGATCTCAATGACTTTCACCTTCGTTCCCTTCTCGAGAAGCAGAATGTAAAGTCCCTCAATGCCAACAACAGCGGTAGCACCCAGCAGGTGGGCGCCAGCGGAGTAGAGCCCAAAGACCAGTGGCCAACACTGGCACAACAGGTAAGGACAGGAGGACTATGTCTTGCAGAAAAGCATGCTGGAAGACGTACTGGGTTAGGGTCAGGGAAACTTATTTTGGCTGGGGGAACTTTTAGCCCTACAGGGCTTCTATTCTAGGTGCACAAAAATTATTAAAAATAGTGTTAAATTGGAGTGAGATCAGTGCTGTATGCCTTTAGACCTGCAGTATATATAACCTGGACTATGTGTAGTGTAGCCTTTTTACTCACACACCATTGTGACCCGGCTGTCTGTCCTTTATTAAAAGGTGCCCTTATTTCAGAGGTAGTTTTGTATGCATCTATGTAGTTAGGACAGCAGGCACTGTCCTCATCATAGAGGTGCCCTTATTTCAGAAGTAATTTTTGTATGCATCTATGTAGTTAGGACAGTAGGCACTGTCCTCATCAGAGAGGTGCCCTTATTTTAGAGGTAATTTGTGCAGGGACAGTAGGCAGTGCTATCTTTGGAGAGGTGTCCCTTCAGGATGCCCTTTATAGGGGGGAGTGTTCCTAATTCAGAGGTAGTTTTGTACACATATTTACATTCAGTGCCCTCTATTGAAGGAGTCCTATTGTATGGTGCCCTTATTAGAGAGGTTAGTGATCCTACTCAGTCAATTGTAAGCCTAGTGCATTGAGGTGTGTGTACACAGGGTAATGTGTTTTGATTGTTTCTTGTAACCCATTGCCATGGCGATGGGCAGTTTACTGTTATGTGCTTTTGTGCAGTGCACAATTTCTGTTCCAACTTGAACTGCCTAGACATGAGAGTAACCACAATGGTTGATTAGGCAATGTCTACATATCTGTGTAAATTTATCTAACTTTCTACATAGGTTGTAATTCTTCAAATTCCTTGCATGGAGAATTGGGGATGGCCACCATTTTTGTACATGACAGCTGAAATGTTTTGAGCCAGTTGACAATGTTCTACTAATAGTTTGCTGATTCTGGATGTTTCCAATGCACTGCATATGTAGCGGGACCATTGCTCGCTTCACCCCCCCCCCACTCCCCCTCCCCCTCCCCCCAGGTGCTCTTCTCGGTGACCTTTCCTCACCCTGACATCTACATGGTGGCCCGTATTGAGAAAGTGCTACAGTCCAGCATCTCAGCGTGTGCCGAGCCGTACATTAAAATGGGAGACAACACAAAGGTGGGTATCGTGAGGTGGATGGACCGTGGTGGCCCTTGATGGTCCCTGCACCTTCCTGCATTTGGAGTGTAGCTACTAGGTTTATCACTTTTGAAGGATTCGTTGAAGGTTCTTTGTTGATGGTTTTCCTGTTTGTTCAGGCTGCTCAGAAGCTCTCCAAGCAGGCAGCTTCTCTTTGTAGCACTCTTGGGGAGTACAAGATGCCTTTTGCGTGGGCTGCAAGGTGTGTGTGTGTGTGTGTGTGTGTGTGTGTGTGTGTGTGTGTGTGTGTGTGTGTGTGTGTGTGTGTGTGTGTGTGTGTGTGTAAATACACACATATGTGCATATCCATCTGTACATGTGTGTGTGTACGTCATTGATGAGTACATTTTTTTTACAAACTGACATGTATGTATTCATATGCATCAAGAAAGAGTTTGAGAGAAAGTTGTTTGCAAGGACAGTACGTGCTTGTTAGCACTGAACTGACTCATCTTTGTATCTTGTTCGCCCACCTGCTGTACTGTATGTGTTTATTTACATAATCCACACTCCATCTATTCCTTATCGTTTGCCTCTCTTTCCAACCCTGTTCTCCTCTGTAGGCCAGTGTTTCAACCCGATGGGGCTGTTGACACAACATCTGAGTTTTCTCCTCTTTACAGACAGGTTAGCACATATACACTCACATAAATGTACACATACACACATGCACACACGCACATGCATGCACACACGCACACCTTGTGGAAAGTTACATACATTACACATACATGTACGTACATGTGTTGAACAGACATGTTGTACGTATAGTAGTTGTCATGTGTCATTTGTGAATGTGTGTGTGTGTGTGTGTGCCTACTGTTGTTATGTGTTACTGCAGGATCGTGAGAGACTCACAGATGATGATCTGCTGAAAGTGCTGTCAGACTTCAAGAAGTAATGCTATTCACATGCACCAACAATGCATACATCTCCCTGTGCCACCCCGCTCTGCCCTGCCTGAGCTCAGTGTGCATTGTGGACTATGCTCCTGAGCTCACAGTACAAGCTGCAATTTGTCCATCTTCCATTCTGTAATGTCACCCATTCTCCCTTTATTGCAGTGTTGGTAGGATGAAGTTGGTAACCATTCCTGGTGCATTGGATGTCATGGTTCAGAGCTACGATGAACCACGGACTGGTATGTGCTGTATGCTTATACATAGCACTGACCCCTCCCCTCTCCTCACCCCACCCCCTCCCCTCTCCTCACCCCACCCCCTCCCCTCTCCTCACCCCACCCCCTCCCCTCTCCTCACCCCACCCCCTCCTCATCTACCAGGTGTCCTTAACCCTAGTCTTGTCAAGGTGCGTCCCTTCTCAAGTGGCGGTTCGGCTGTGGCTGGTGAGAACTTGATCCGAGAGGCTCAAGAGTTTGTTCCAGTGGAGGCCTTCCACCCCCACACCAATTACTACATTCACCTCACCTACACGCACCACCTCTACTTGTACCCCCTCTCACTCAAGTACGATGCGCAGAGGAACTTTGCCAAGGTGGGTGATTGAAATAAGGCCGTTTGCATAATATTATTGTAAAGGAAATTTGTGGCACAGGTTAACATTCTTAAGGCTACAATTTTTTTAGGCATCTAAATTTAGTGTTTTGAGAAGTCCAGCATTTGGTGGGTACTAATTTTAACAATACATGTATATTCAAGTATTTAAAACGTTTTTGCATGTATAAACAATTTTAGCAGGTATTTTTGGATTTTGCACTACTTTCTAAAATTAGTACTTGTTAAAATTTGTGGTCTTAAAGTTGTTTTGTTGTGACTGTGTGGGGGGGGGGGCAGTAGGTGACGGTTGTGGTGATGGACTCAAAGATAACATGACTTGCAGTACATGTTTTCTGTATGTGACAAAGTTGCAATGCTGCCATTACACAAATCTCCTACTCCTTCTCCCAACCCCTCGCTGCCCACACAGGCAAGGAACATTGTCTGTTGTATTCAAGTCAAAGAGAAGGACGACCCCAATGCACAGCCTCTGCCTGTAAGCACACTGCAAGCTAACCACTCTCTAAGGGTTTAAACTGCTGGAGTTCCTCTCTTCTCATGTCTTACATCCTTCCCCTTCCTCTCCACTTATCCATCCCCCTCACTCACCCTTCCCTTCCTCCCCTCCCCTCCCCTCCTCCAAGGTGATCTATGGGACAGCCCTTGGTCCTGCGTTCCAAGACAGAGCTTTCACTGCAGTTCTCCACCACTGCACCACACCCTCCTTCTACAGCGAGGTAAGGACATCAAGTCATTTTGGTATTTTATTCTGTCATGCTGTCAGTCCACACGTGTAGCTCATGTGCAAGACCATCAGAGCAACATAGGGCAGTATATGTTTGTCTATCTGTGTGTATATTTGAAGCTGGCCAGTTAATTGTGTTTTGCATTCATAGATACTTCACTGATGTAAGTTACATTTGTTTGATGACAGCTGAATTAGCTCTTTATTTTTCATGTGTAATCCTGTAGCATTTTCAACGAATAGCTTCTTCTATGCACACACATCCCTGGAATGCATGCTAAGGCCCTACGTGTGGCATATAATTTTTAACAATAGCATAGCAGTACTTCCTGTGTAATCCTGCATGAATAGCATAGCAGTACTTCCTGTGTAATCCTGCATGAATAGCATAGCAGTACTTCCTGTGTAATCCTGTGTGAATAGCATAGCAGTACTTCCTGTGTAATCCTGTGTGGATAGCGTAGCAGTACTTCCTGTGTAATCCTGCGTGAATAGCATAGCAGTACTTCCTGTGTAATCCTGTGTGAATAGCGTAGCAGTACTTCCTGTGTAATCCTGCGTGAATAGCATAGCAGTACTTCCTGTGTAATCCTGTGTGAATAGCATAGCAGTACTTCCTGTGTAATCCTGCATGAATAGCATAGCAGTACTTCCTGTGTAATCCTGTGTGAATAGCATAGCAGTACTTCCTGTGTAATCCTGTGTGAATAGCGTAGCAGTACTTCCTGTGTAATCCTGCGTGTGTACTTGTGCCTATGTGCAGGTGAAGATTGCACTTCCTGTGAACATTCACAAGAAGCACCACATTCTGTTCACTTTTCATCACGTCAGCTGTGAACTGCAGAAGGCTAGCAAGAAAGAGACAGTGTCCAGTGTTGGTACGGACACATGCACTCTCACACACACCAACACACACACACACACACACACACACACACACACACACACACACACACACACACACACACACACACACACACACACACACACATGCTTGTGCACATGCACACACACACACACATCCACACATGCACGCACACACACTTACACACTTGCGTCATCTCAGCCCATTCTCCAAATTGACCTAAGCCGTCGGTGTACCTGTGTACCTGTAGCAAGTGGATGCCCTAGTAGTGGTTGTAGTGGCTGTGCTGTTCTCTTTCTGCAGTGGGGTACTCCTGGCTGCCACTTCTGGACAAGGATGGAAGGTGGGCACACGTGGAGTTATGTACAGTACGTAATACCTGAACAAACTTACGTATGTAGATGGTTGTGTAATTTAGTGTTGGTTCTCTTGGGCACTCTCCCTCTCCCCATCCTTTTCACCCTCCTCCTCCATACCTGAACAATCTCTCTTGCTCCTTCCATAGACTGGTCACAGAAGCACAATCACTTTCAGTTGCTGCTGGCCTCAGAGAAGGCTACCTTGCCTGTGGGCCCACCAGAGCTGTGAGCTCACTCAATTGCACAGAGACTGCATACAACAACCATCGCACAGTACAGTGGAACCTCAGAAATAAGACCACCATCTGGGCCATGAAAAGTGGTCTTATTTTCGAGGTGGTCTTAATTCTGAGAACCATAATTCATGTATACTGTACATGGATTTGGGACTAAACCAAAATGGTTTTATTTCTAAGGTGGTCGTTTTATAGAGGTGGTCATTTAGCGGGGTTCCACTGTACCTGTAGACTTTGTTGCATCATGTACCCAGGAACATGTCTACCAGTACCCAATTAAAGAATACTTTGATAATTTTTAATATACAATAGTGCTCATGTGCACATGTGTGCATGTGCACGTGCTTCAGGCCCTTTCCCATTTCCATTCCCATTCTAGGGAACATCTCATCTTCCATTTGTGGATGGCGGTAAGCCTTTGTTTAGGCTTGATGTGCGGGCCAATTCCACCGTCTACCCCAAAGTGAGTAATGAGATCAGTAACATGCAACAGCTCCACATAGGCATGCTTAGTTGATAGTAGAATTACTGTATGCTTTCTTTAGACCATCGAACACACCAGCAAATTTACTTCTTCATCAACCATTCTGTTCAGGCATACAATGTGTGTTTGCCTCTTGTTGACTTAGTGTTTCTAACAACTGTGCAGAGCAATGAAATGAATTGGGACAGTAAATATTTTTCTCCATCCTCTCCTTTACCTTTGTGCTTCCCCTCTCTCTGTTGGCTCACCTCCCTGTCCTCCCGCCTTCCCCTTCCATTTCCTCACTCTGTAAATCTCTCCTTCTTTAGGAGAAGTGTCTTCATCAGTTCTTTGAAGTGTCCGGCAAATTGACTGGTGATGAGAAAGTACCTACCAGAGTCATTGAGGATGTTATTGAGGTATGTACAGAGAACATGGACAACACACACATGTGCGTGCGAGCGCACTTGCACACACACACACCTGTACAGAAAACACATTTGTACGTATGCACACGTTTTCACACATCCCGAGTGTGATCTGCACTGAGTATTGCTTATTTATACTGTTCAATACGTCATGTATGTGCTCATTGTGTAGGGCATGTACAGCGTCACTCTGCCCTCCCTGGTGGCCCACCTTCCTGTCATATTTGACCAACTGTTGGCGCTGCTTGTTGAACTCGGCCGGGAACAGGAGGCGATCAAGCCTCAGATCATGAAGTGAGGTGGGAGGATGGGAGAGGTATCGTTGTGGGATTGAGGTAGGAGCCACTGCATTTTGGAGCTAAATGGGATAAACTGTCCTATTCTCTGCAAAAAAAATATATATTTCTGGGTATACAGTACTGTAACAACATAATGATATAGGCGTATAGTTTGTGGGCAATACATAGCAGATTAATCAACAACTGAATGCAGGGTGTTTTCAGCCCGAAGGCCTTCGTCAGCTGCGTACAGTTTTCAGTTCAGTACAGTTCAAATGCCAGTGGAGTATGCTGAAGGACTTACGTATATAGGAGTACAGCATTCTACCTACGTAAATATGTAAAGGACTCTCTCACACTGTACATCCCATCACTGAGACCTACCTACCTACAATACATCTGCATGCATACGTATCATTTTGAATAAGTTTACAGCAGATCTTGATTTGATGTACATGTGTAGCTTTGGGTTGTGGCACGTGCTATGAGTAATTTCTTCATCCTCTTTCAAAGGCTACTCCTCCACTATCTCCGTGACTTGGAGGAGGCCAAACGAACTGAGGTAGTCCAGAGCTATGTGCAGGTGGGTAGGGGTGGGTGGGGGAAGGGGAGGGGGAATAGGGGTTAGAGTTCATTGCTGGTGCAGTGAGTAGTGCATGCCATTGCCAGTCAATACTTAACGCCATTCATTGAGTTTCAACTGTGGATTGGCCTCAGAGTGTGAATCTGGAAGATGTGGTGTATAGCACCAAACATCTCATAATAATGATTTCATAAATATGTGTCGACAAGTCTAAAACTGTATCAGATATTTCTCCTGTTTCCATGTGCACTTCTCTCCAAGCTTGTCTTATGACCAGTTGGTGTGTCCTCTGTCTGTGCAGTACATGTTTCAGACCTGTGTCAACACTGACAGCCAGCGCACGCTGCACGACGAACTGGCCAAGCAGCTGGCCCTGTACCTCAAGCAACAAGACTCCAGCTCCATCAGTCTGCTGCTGGACGTGAGTGGTGGACAGGGGTGGGGCTGGGGTGGGTCATTCCACCTCATGTCACAGCACAATGTGTGTCCATGGTATTCTATCCTGATGTCTTAGTTTTGTCACAGTTTCTACCATGTCACATTCACTTACATATTGCATCACCTAGCTTGCACCTTGCATCATAGGCTTTCTTCATTGCATCATCTGGTGCTAGCAACCTGTCTAACACACTATGTAGTATCTTTTGTGTCTGTGTATATAGCACATGTGGCTCTTCTTTGAGATGATCTTGAAGAGCGTTGCTCAGTTCCTGAAGGAGGTTGGCAAGTTGGACAAGCTAGTAAGTTTGTACACGCTCTGTGCCAACCTTATAGTGCCCATTATTCAGACAGAGCTGTCAAGTGTAGGTTAGATTTACATAAGCTCTCATACAGTGTCCCATGCGCAGAAGCATCTGTGTAAATCTTTGTAGAGTGCAGTGTAAGGAGGATTCACTGATGATGTATTCTTCCCCCTCTCCCTCCTCCCTGCCCTCCGCTCTTCAGTCCTCTCGCAAGAAGTGTCCCTACTCAGAAGACCTCTACTGGAACTTGCAGACTGTCATCTTCAACATCCATACATGCATCAGGATGAAGCTGGAGGAGGGAAAGGTGAGGGGAACCCCCTGAATGACATCATTAAATGTGCTACCTCACTAAGCTAAGTGCTGTTTCTCTTTGCAGCGAGCAAACAAGAGTGTGGCCACATTTGTGAGAGTAAGTTGAAATCCTATGGAGTTAAAGATGTTGAATGATCAACAGATTCAAGAATATGCACGAATCTTAGACTGCACTATTGCTGTGCTTACTGTTGCCTTCTTTTGCCACAAACACATGCACATACATGCACACTCACCCACACACACATGCACGCACACGCACGCACACACAGCGGTGCTTCACTGTAATGGACCGAGGTCAGGTCTTCAAGATGATGGCAAAGTACCTGGAGACATTTAAAGTCAGAGACAACAAGGTATGCCACAGCATGGTCTAGCACGCTAGACTAGCCCACCATAGAGTAGCTGTCCTGGAGTCACATCAGTACAGTGGAACCTTAGAAAAAAGACCACCATCCGGGCCATGAAAAGCGGTCTTATTTTTGAGGTGGTCTTAATTCTGAGAATCATTATTCATGTACATATACTGTACATGGATTTGGGACTAAACCAAAGTGGTCTTATTTCTAAGGTGGTCGCTTTATAGAGGTGGTTGTTTAGCAGGCTTCCAATGTAGAAAGTATACAGTATAGCACTAACCAGGGCTGAGCTGTGGTATACACTCACTGTACATGTACAGTCTGTGGCCACACTGAGTTTCCATTTAAGGAAATTCATTATATAAATGCATAGTCATCACCATAATGTATTGCTATAGTTACTATTGTATTCCACTTCAAAGTTTGTCAGGTGCCCTCCCTGACTTGTTTTCTCCGTTATGACTTTAATGTTCCTTCATTTCTACATTGCTAGCTATTGTTTGAAATGAAGGTTGAGTTCCTGAGGATTGTGTGTGACTGTGAGCACTTTGTTCCTCTCAACCTACCGTGGGCTGAAGTGAAAGACGGTGAGTGTCATACAGAATGTCACATGACAGTCACATGACCGTGCAGTGTATCACAAAAACATGGTCATAGTCTGCAAATGAAATCACGATTTAGCATGACGGTCACATGATGGTCACATGATGGTCACATGTCACAAGATCACATGTCTGTCACATGACCTGCCCTTCTCATATATAGTCACCCAGAGCGAAATGGACCTGAGTGAGGAATACTGTGAGCGTCACTTTCCTCTGGGTGTCCTACTGAGAGAGGTGGACTCCGCCCTACAGTTCGAGCCAGTTGCCCAAAGGAGACTAGCCATTAGGATGCTATGTAACCTTGTGGCAAAGCTTGACCTGGACGAGCGGTACACTGATCCAGTGAGGAAATTAGAGATGGGCATGTGTGTGTGTGTGTGTGTGTGTGTGTGTGTGTGTGTGTGTGTGTGTGTGTGTGTGTGTGTGTGTGTGTGTGTGTGTGTGTGTGTGTGTGTGTGTGTGTGTGTGTGTGTGTACATGCCTGCATATGCATAGGGGTAGGATAGAGGCCTGTAAGTGTATTCATTGACTTGCAGGCTCACATGGAAGGTACATGCTTACCAATGGATCATATTATATTGTACGATGACATGTGTAGAGCTTCTTTGGGTCTCTGTCACTTCTCCTCTAGGCCCAGAAAGCCATTATCTCTGCACTATTCCTCCCGCTCTTGACCATTGCACTGGAGAACGTGCATCGATTCAACCTTGGACATCCACAACAGCAGGCTACCTTGAGCCGATCCATGAAGGCGGAGTCCGTGTACTCCTCACCCACCCCTCAGCATACACTCAACAAACGAGTTTCCATGAGTCAGAGGCTCTCCACGTTTCCAATCCAACCTGCAATCACACCAGAGAAAGAACATGAGATGCATGATGGCAATACAAGTAATCCTCAGGGTACAGGGAGCCGTAGTTCCATGATAAACGTCGTCGGAGCAGCCAACAGAGCTTCCAAGCGACCTCCAGCCATGTTGCCTATCAACGAGGTCACTTCACCACAAATTCCAGCATCAACTTCTGGCTCACAACTCAAGGAGATTACTGCTTCCACTTTGGGAGGAGGTGTCTCACCTGGTGCCACCCTTGTGGCAAGCATGACAGCGGCAGACCTTGCTCTACAGGAGTGGGACCGCCTGTCTCCCGAAGAGACTAAGGACCTACTGTCTTGTGTTGTTTTTGTTCTCAAGAACAGCAGAGAAGGTTAGTGTGTAGTGCATGCAAAGAATTTACCAATGCAATGAAGATGATCTGTTGCGAAAGAGAGAGAGGAAAAGAGTGAAGCAGGAAAAGAGGGAGGGAGAGAGAGGGGAGGAGGGACAGAGGGAGGGAGAGAGAGGAGAGGAGGGAGAGAGGGAGGGAGAGAGAGGGGAGGAGGAAGGAGAGAGAGGGAAGGAGAAGGGAGAAAGAGGGAGAAGGAGGAAGAGAGAGGGGAGGAGGAGGGAGAGAGAGGGGAGGAGGAGGGAGAGAGAGTGGAGGAGGAGGGAGAGAGAGGGGAGGAGGAGGGAGAGAGAGGGGAGTAGGAGGGAGAGAGGAAGAGATGGAGAGGGTACAAAGATGCACAATACCTGGTTACTCCAAACTATGCAATATACATCTGAAAGCATTGATCCTATCACAATCCTTCTTCACTGCACTAATCACCATAGCGTTTTGGAAGGGGCCCAACTTGCCTCACTCTGTAATTATTCATCAAGTATTTAGCATTCATGTCGCTGAGTTTGTTCATAGTTTGGTTGGTTGTGTATATCTGAAGAGTATGATTGTACAGACACTTTTATATGTTGTGTGTTGTACCTACGTATCTTTGCTGTGTGTTTTCTGTATTCAGATGTGCTGTTGAACTGGTGGCGCAAGTGCTTGGGGAGTCTTTCAGGAATTCCCCCAATCATATGGGAGAAGTACATATACCCAGAGGTCCTCAGCTTCTTTGACCTTTTGTGGTATGCACACATGTGTGACTGCTTTTGACCTTTGGGGGTATGCACACGTGTGTGACTGTACATACAGGAGTCCTGCATTACGTGTAATGGAAAAAGGATTTAAATTTAGAAATTTGCACACCTTGACAAAATTGCTGGATTCATTTCCCAGCAGCATTTCATGCCTTTCTTGTATCAATAATGTTGTTCCAGTTACTGTATTGGATATACTTTTTCACTTGTTCCTTACATTTCACTGTGAACACATTACATACACATACTTTGTACAGCTTGCTTTTAATAGTCTTGTCTTTCTCTATTGTCTACTCCAGCTGCTGCCTGCATGTGTTTGACTACAAAGGACGTTTGTCCATCACATCAGAAGCACAGAACAGGTGAGTGAAGTGGGCAAATGCTTGTACATTGCATTGATTTAATCTTTCTACTATCCTTCCCTCCGTGTTTGCTCCTTCAGGCCCTCTGCTCACGGCATGCATAAGATCACAAGTGAACAGTCCCTCAAATCTCCCGGGTCTGCAAGTATATTGACCAGTGGTGGTGGTGGTACAAAGAAGAAATCTGAAGGGGCACAAAAGAAAACAATTGTGATGGTGCCAGAATCTCCAGGTTTGTAGATAGACACAATCTCAGTTAAACTACTGTGGTACACGTGTGTGCATACATGTACGTACATAAAATGATTGTCTACTCTTACACGTCTGATGTTTTCTGCAGTTTTGCAGTTAATCAAAATAATGTTCAGAACTACACATGGTAAGGAAAGAGGGGGAAGGGAAAATGGCAGTGAACTGGACCAGAACCAGCAACCTCCTGATCTTTAGCCAACCTTTTAGCAACCGGGTCACTGGACATTGCCAACAGCCACTGATCCATGGATGTTGCCAAACTGGAGATTGCCGGTGCTGGTCCGGTTCACTGCCATTTTTTCCTTCCCCCTCTTTCCTTACCATGTGTAGTTCCGAACGTTATCTTTCATTCACTTTACCATAGTATATAGACCATCTTAAATAAAATGTTCCTATTCACCACAAACCACAAGAAGCGGAGTGTCTGATACACAAGACTTATGCTTTGCTGTATGGCACATAGTGTAGTGTACTGTAAATGTTAAAGACTATGCTATAGTGTAGTTACAGTACATCCGTCAAACCACCTGCACTCTTAACATACGTATCTGCCTGCTCCTTCATGCTGTTGCCCACCAACTCTATCTCTTTCAATTGTACTGCACTTCTTTATCATCATTGCCATTCTTCCGTTCTTGCTTCTCCCCACTCCCTCCTCCGTCCTCTCCCATCAGAGGGGTTTGATGGTGTTGACCTGCCGGTGATGACAGAAGAGAGGGTACAAGTTGTTGTCAGTGCCACAGCCAGCTGTGCCATGGAAGTGTCACTTGTCGTCCTTGACATCTTGGACTTCTTTGGTGACAGCTTCAGGGTATGACATCTATCACTACATGCAGGACTACAGTGGGTACCTTAAGCTACATACAGTGGTCACTGGTACTGTGTGTTGTATTGGGGATATTGCACACTTACACAGAAGGATAAAGTCATATGTTAATTTACACCAAGCAGTGTAAATGTTGGGTGTTTTGCTCCAGGGTTTCAATTGGAAACTGTTGACTGGACTAGTGTCGTGGAGAAAATGAAGCAGTGCTGTTGCTTCTATGTTTTTATTTATACTAGAGGAGACACTCTCAATTCAGTTTTACATTGTTTCCCTATAACTTTAGCTTCCCGAAACCTGTACACCTTACACAAGATGGCCATTTTCATGCTGTATGCTACTGTAGATGTTATTACATGTTGTATTGTAAAGCTTTATTTGTTTGCTTGTTTACTTGTTGGGAATTGATTCTGCTTGTATGTCTGTATGTATGCTTGTATGTTCTGCTTATATGTCTAAGTCTCCTGTATGGATATGTAAATTTCACTGTTCACTTTACTGATGTTCATTGCTATTGTGTGTTGTAGGAAGAACTAGAAATGGAACATGGTGACAACATCTTGATGAGGAAAGTGAGTATCTTGTGTGACTGCTCCGCAACTTCCAACTCTGGCTAGCAATTTGACAGCTAGTTACAATGTGGAGGTTTTCATGTCTCATGCTACATACAGTAGATGGTGACATTGGTTGCACACTGCTCCATAGAATGGAGGCTTACATATTTATCCAGCCCAAACAGACTAATCGCACTTGAGATGTATGAAATCGAGACACATTGCATACAATGTAAACATTGTGTGTGTTGTGTGTGTACTGTCTTGTCATCTAATAAGAAGTTCTTAGACTGACCTCCTCTAGTGATGACTACAAGTGCTTTCTCTTCAGAGGTACACTACGCCTGCTGTCATCTGCAACAACCCGTGTTTGCCCCTTGGTATCTGATGTAGACAGTTGCATTATGTCCATCACACTGACCCAGAGTATCTAGCTAGTTAGCTAGCTCCAAAAAAGCTGAGTTCATTGTTCTAGCTGGTTGGCAGTCTTGTAAAGAATTCTTCTATATTTCTTGTTGCATACTGTAGTATTTTCTCCTCATGATGACACTCCTGCAAACAAACCAGTCAGTGGAAATGCTCCAACATGTTTTTGCTTTCATCCGTGCCTACATCCACAAAGTGAGTACAATAGCCTTCTCTGAGCTCCATTCCAATTACAGCGAGAGATTAGGGTTAGATGAGTGGACTACGTAAGCCTTTATACTTCCACTCCTATACTAATTCAATGCTTGCTACACTTTACCAGGTGTGTTTATACACGTACGTACATACAGTGTGTAGACACTATAAATCAGCCTATGTTAATGTACACACTATATACATCCACCTATTTTAATGTACACACCACACATGCCTATCTTAATGTACACACTACATCCACCTATCTTAATGTACACACTAATACATCCATCTATCTTAATGTACACACTACATCCACCTATTTTAATGTACACACCACACATCTGCCTATGTTAATGTACACGCTACACCCACTTACGTATGTTAATGTACACACTACATCCACCTATGTTAATGTACATACATTGTACAGTGCTGTAGCTACAGTGTGTCATTCTCCTGTTCTCTATTGAACTTCTCATTGTCTGTTGTGCAGTTTCCTGACACTCTTTACAAGGGCAGTTCTGAGTTTTGCTCACTTCTCTGCTATGAGGTGGGTCTGTAGTGAGGGGGAAGGGCCTGTAGTGAGGGGGAAGGGCCTGTAGTGAGGGGGAAGGGCCTGTAGTGAGGGGGAGGGGCCTGTAGTGAGGGGGAAGGGCCTGTAGTGAGGGGGAAGGGCCTGTAGTGAGGGGGAAGGGCCTGTAGTGAGGGGGAGTGATTTATACGAAGGTACTCTACTAGTGTTTACTATCGTGAGCTCTGACTATCCCTCATCATTGCAGGTGTTGCTATGCTGTAACTCTCGGCTCCCAGCAGTGAGATCAGAGGTGTGTGTGTGTGTGTGTGTGTGTGTGTGTGTGTGTGTGTGTGTGTGTGTGTGTCTTCTGCCTCCCCTCATCCCTCCACTCCCACTCCACCCTTCACCCTCCCCTTACCGCCACTCCCACTCAATCCTTCACCCTCCCCTCCCCTCTCCTCCACCTTCCACCCTCCCCTTCCAGGAGTACCACAATGACCCAGAGAGGCTGGCTGACCTCTACTATGACCTTGCCCAATCCTATGCAAGCTCACCAGAGCTGAGGAAGACTTGGCTCAGCAATTTACTTCAGCTGCATGTCAGCCATGGCAACTTCTCCGAGGTATGTTGGCAGATGTTGCTAAACACCCAATGCACACTACTTTTAGCAGAGTGGGACACGAATATGTATTCTGCTCCTTCATTCCTTCATTGTGACATGTAGCTAGCTTGTCTTCTCTCTCTCTCTCCTCCGTGTGCTCTGGTTTAGGCTGCAATGTGCTGTCTCCATATGGCAGGGCTGGTAGCTGAGTACTTGAAGCTTAGAGGTACGTATTTCTGTGTGGGTGTATGCATGCATGTTATTTGTGCTTCTGTAATTTTGTGCCATTCTTCTCCTGAACATCACATTATCTGTGTGAGCCTTTGTGTGTGTTTCTACATGTGTGTTTTATTATCTAGGAAGAGTACATAAGAGATACGTATGTATGCTTGATAGTCCTTCACCCACTACAATGTTCCCATGATGAAGAAGTGCCATGGTTGAGACAATGTGTACCTGAACTAAGCACCATCATTATGTGTTCTATACTGAGGGCTCACTGCCAGTGTCATCTCACTGTAGGCCAACACTCCACTGGATGCACTGCCTTTAGCAGAATCACTCCCAACATCTCAAAGGAGGAGAGCGGCATCAAACAGGACATTGAAACAGGAGAAGAGGACCAGTGTTACACAAAGGTGTGCTTGTGGGGGAGGTGTGGTGTGTGTGTGTGGGGGGGGGGGTTATGTGGTGTGTGTTTTGTACTGTATGCAAGTGTGTTTTTGTCTTTTCTGTCTGTTAATGATGCTGATTGACCATATTCACCACATACACACATGTACTGTTGGCTGCAACATGTTGTATGTACCACATATGCAACTCCCTCACAACTTTCTTGTTCACATACTCACACTATAGCATGACCTGGTGGATGAGCTGCAGAATGCCCTGGACTACTTATGGCAGGCGTCCCGGTATGAGGTGATGGGGGAGGTGGGCAAGCTACTGCTGCCTTTCTACGAGGAGGAAAGGGGTTATCAGGTAATCAGACAGCACGGTAGTGCTGTCTATGTAGGGATGGCAGTGGTTGTTTGTATGCTGTAATACAAACGAAAAGTCGCGCTACTCCTGAACAGGACCAAAAACCAACAAACAAAGCTTAACATGACGAAGCTGGGACTGAACAGTGTGCATAACTAACCTTACATCCCAGCAAAGTTGTGCCTGCATGTAGATAGCATCCTCGAGTTTTCGCGCCTTTCGTCTTATTCTTCTTATTCTTATTCTTCTTTTTTGATAGCCGTAGCACACGAACCAAAGGGACCAGGAGAATACTTCTTGCACCATATTGCACCATTTTTGGCTGGCTGCATTCCTTTCTAGGTTAGAAGGCAGCGTGAGTTAGTGCGGAAGACGGTGCTTGCCATGACTCCCACCGTGTTGCTTGGCCAAGTGGGACGGACGCCATTTTCAAATTACATAATTCAAACCGGATGAAACTGGTGTGACTGGTGCCATTGCGAGCAGCTGTGTGCAGCTTCCAGAGGCTTTTTCTTCCGCGGTTTTGCTCCATTGTGGAACTCTTTGCCGTGCTCTACAACTTAGCATGGCATTTGGCTTGTGGAATGAATTATTTACAATGTCAACACAATTTCCTAAATGCAAATTGCAGCTAATGCTATCAGGAGCTACACAAGAAGTTTAAATTGCTAGCTGTATGGTGCATCTCAGCTCCTGCTCCTAAAAAGTGCAGAAACTAGACATAATATAAATTTTCTACAAAAATTGTGAGGATGTAGGGATGGCATAAAAAGGACAGAAACAAGTAAAGGCTGTTACACAGTGAAGCATTAACCATCGTCCCTACATTCGAGGGTGTAGCACTATACAGCGCGCCATTCTTGCATGTAGGGACCATGGTTAATACTCCACTGTGCAACAGCCTTTACTTGTTTCTGCCCTTTTTATGCCATCCTTACATCTTTACAATTTTTGTAGAAATGTTTATTATGTCTTAGCAAAAGGGATTCCCCACAAACTGTCTCCATTGCTATCTACCTATGCAAATGTCATTGTTGTTGGTGTGCAGTAAAAGTAGGGGAAGTCCCCTAATTATTTAGAGTGCTAAGATCACGTCTTGTGACTGAATGCATTCATAGTGTGATAGTGAATGCAGTGAATTGTACTGTTTACCTGTTCTGTCAAAATGATCCAGTATGGGTGGATAGCATATACCTAATCCCTATTATAATCATCCTCCTGAGCTCATACATGTCTAGCTTGTTGTGTTTGCATGTCATTAAACCGTGTGAGACATGCACACTTTTGCATATATGTAACACTGCATGCTTGCGTGTGTCCGCTGCACTGCTTCACTCTGTCTACACGGCTTCCTCTGAAGTTGATGTCGGCCATGTTCAATAAACTTCACTTGGCCTATGACAAAGTGGTGGATGTCATGGCAACCAGAAGGCGTTACCTGGGTATGTACTTCAAAGTGGCATTCTTTGGAAAAGTGAGTTACTTTATATAGTCCTGCCCACATCCCACCAATACCTGTCCTCAGCATTCACATGATGTAGAATAAATCAGGGCTGCAGTTGCATCTTGAGGAATGTCTAACTACAGCACTGCTAGTGTAATGTGACAATGATTCATTGCTACACTGTTCAATAAATTAAGGTAGAGCAGATTTGTATGACAGTAATACTGATGGGTTTTCTGAAGTAGCACCTCTCTCTATTGCAGACAATATTGTTTTGAACAGTGGCCCAAGTGTCTTCATTAGAAATTGTCAAAAGGAGTTTAAATACATCTCTATGTAGCTAGGACATTAGGCACTGTCCTCATGTCCTCATTTGAAAGGTGTCCTTATTTCAGAGGTAGTTTTGCACACATCTCTATGTAGCTGGGACAGTAGGTACTGTCCTCGTTAGAGAGGTGTTCTAACTTAAACATGTCCTTTAATAAGGAGTTCAACTGTAAATTACATTATTAAATATTCAAGTTAATACATCACTCCCTCTCCTTCCCCCCACTCTCCTTCCCCCCCTCCTCCCTTGCTCCCTCTCCTTCCCCCCACTCTCCTTCCCCTTCCCCTCCTCCCTTGCTCCCTCTCCTTCCCCCTGCTCCCTCTTCTTCCCCCACTTTTCTTCCCCTCCCTCTCCTCCCTTGCTCCCTCCCCTCCCCCCTCTCCTCCCCCTCCCCCTCCTCCCTTGCTCCCTCTCCTTCCCCCCACTTTCCTTCCCCTCCCCCTTCTCCCTTGCTCCCTCTCCTTCCCCCCCTCTCCTTTCCCTCCCCCTCTTCCCTCAGCCCTTCAAAGGTGATGATGGTGTCCAGTATGTGTACAAGGAATCCAGGGTGACTAGACTAAAGGAGTTCTTGCCACTACTGCAGACACTGTATGGGAAGAGATTTGGGCCCGACAACCTTGTCATTATCGAGTCCTCCACCAAAGTAAGATGTATTCAATTTCTCTCTCTCTCTCTCTCTCTCTCTCTCTCTCTCTCTCTCTCTCTCTCTCTCTCTCTCTCTCTCTCTCTCTCTCTCTCTCTCTCTCTCTCTCTCTCTCTCTCTCTCTCTCTCTCTCTCTCTCTCTCTCTCTCTCTCTCTCTCTCTCTCTCTCTCTCTCTCTCTCTCTCTCTCTCTCTCTCTCTCTCTCTCTCTCTCTCTCTCTCTCTCTCTCTCTCTCTCTCTCTCTCTCTCTCTCTCTCTCTGTGTGTGTGTGTGTGTGTGTGTGTGTGTGTGTGTGTGTGTGTGTGTGTGTGTGTGTGTGTGCTTCTGTACCTGTGTGCATGTGATGTGTGCATGTGTTTGTGGATGTATGCACTGTAGTGCATGTGCATGTGAACAAGTGTGTGCATGTACATGCATATGTGAATAGTATGAAAAGCAGAGACTGGATTTTATTTATGAATCATATTCCATACAGTAATCCAGTTTATCAGCAGTGTTTTGCTACTACAAACCACAAGTGTTGTGTGTGTTGTTTGTATGTACATAGGTTGATGTAGACCAGTTGGATGCAGAGAAGGCTCACATTCAAATCATTCATGTGGAGCCGTACTTCTCGTCAGAGGAAGAGACTGAAAGGAGGACACAATTTGAGCATGAGAACAATGTCTGCAGCTTTGTGTACGACACTGCATTTACCAAAGATGGAAGCGCGAAAGCGGTGACTACCACGCAGTGCACAAGGAAGACGGTTGTCACTAGTGAGTCTATAATGCGAATGTCACTGTCATTTTAGTCAGTTCCATACAGTGAAACTGTAACTGTCACTGCTGAAGCTTGGAGTGTGTTGTCACAACAGTAGGTATTGTCACTGTCACCATACATTCTGTCTACATTGTATTACTGAATTGAAGTAGTTGTAATGTGTACAGTTTTTGGTAAGAATGTCTGAATTACTAAAGTATTTACAATGTATGAGATGCATAGGACTGTGTGAGAGCAACCTGTGTGCTAGTTCCTACCGTATTTGTCCGAATAGATGCCCAGGCCTCTATTTCGTTCCCAGGAGTTTTGACTCGGCCTCTATTCAAGCCCGGCTTCTGTTCGAGCCTGGCTTCTATTAAAATTGTTATATATTTATCCTAATACTTGGCCTTGTTTCCAATATAAAATCAGTGGTGTATAGTATAGTGTCTCTGCGCATCCATGGGGGAGAATGACTGCAAGTCAGGATTCGCATGTGACTAGTTCTGTCGTGAAATAGAGCGTTGTTAGAGGCCACCACGTGTATAAGGTAATCTGGACACACACGAAGGTTGCAACTACACAGTTCCACTATCCAGCTGAACAATGCATCCTCCAAATCGACATCTAGTGCCTTTCTCCCTGCTCTACACTGCCGCCTGCACGAGGACGTTCCCTTCTTCTTCAAGCTAACTAACACTTCCTTCTGCTTACACCACTTGCAAATCCTCTTGCTGTCCACGCCCATCTCCCTCGCAGCGGCTTCCTTGGTCGTCTTCTCTGCGCACTCAACAGCTTTCAACTTGAAGGAGACATCGTACGACTTTCTCTTAACATCACTCTTGCAACTCTGATGATCCTTGGCAACTGCGAAGTGTGACAAGCGACTTGCAGTTGCTAAAGAGCACAAAAACGTCAATCGAGAGGCATTCTGTGTTGATTGTGGCAAACCCAGCCACTATTCGGACCCGGCCTCTATTAATGAACTGGCCTCCTGACCCTCGGCCACTATTCGAGCCCTGCCTCTATACGGACAAATGCGGTATTCATACTGATGTTGTGTTCAATGTCTGTTTTCTATCAGCTGAGAACTGGTTTCCATTTGTGAAGAAGAGAAGTCGTGTTATCCATGAGCAAAGCTATGAGCTCACACCAATCCAGGTACTGCACATCATGTGACTGCATGTGACTGCATGTGACTGCATGTGACTGCATGTGACATCATGTGAGTGCATGTAACCACATGTGACTGCTTGTGACTGCACTCCAGCCATGTCCTGGTTGCTGGTCCCATATCAGAATGACATTATGTTTCACAGGTTGGCATTGAGGTCATTGAGAACAAGACAAGGCAGCTGTCAGCAGAGGTGGACCACTCTCCGCCAGACCTCAAGGCATTACACCTCCTGCTGCTGGGTAGCATCTGTGCACAGGTAGGTGTTAGTCATGTGACAGTCATGTGATGATTGTAGTCATAAATTAGTCCCGTGAACTAGAATTGCTGTGTCTGTTTTGTTTCTCAGCAGAACTATTAATTTGTGGTCTACCGTAAATAAGTATTCTAAAAATTTGAAACTTAATTTTCGCAAACTTCCCCAGTTTTACCTTGAAACATTCTAAAATTTTAAATTGTTGGGCCCCTCTAAAATTCAATAGACCTCTAGTTTTGGCAACGGTACTGCATGATACACCTTATGAAATGGTACCTAATAACGGTAAACGCACCTAATGAAGCAATGTTGCTTGCGGAAATATTCAATGCCGGTTCAGGTTAGCTACTGGCTAGTCGCTACGAGTAGCCAGGGTGGCAGCTATGGCTTTCCTGTCCTCAAAGTTCATTTCCTCAGTGACCCATACAAAATCCTCTCCTTTTAGACATGATTTTTGTGAATATTGCACCACATGATGACGTGAGGATGGAAGTGCCAGTGGCGGCCATTTTACTCACGGAGCCTTCCAGAAAATGGCTGCCGAGAGCACAACCAATTTGACAGTCTCTAATTTTCGCAAGATGTGAACAAAAATGAACATATTTCCCCATTAACTTCAACAAGTATTTTGAGTTAAAAACCCATGGGGCGCCGGGGCACCTCTGAACTCGAACTACTTGCTAGCAATCTGCACATGAATGTTCAGTAGTTCAGAAAGTTTGGGATACAGCAATGCTGATGGCCTGAAATATACATCAAGATGCAATAGACTGTTGGTTTTGCAAGAGTTTCAAGTCTCCAGACTAGCCTGTCATCCAGTGAAAGCATCACTACAACACACATACACACACACTCACACATGCACACACACACACAAACACACTGTGCACACACACAACACACACACACACACACACACACACACACACACACACACACACACACACACACACACACACACACACACACACACACACACACACACACACACACACAGAAACACACTACGTGCACACACACACAAACACACACACGCACACACACACACACACACACACAAACACACACACACACACACACTACGTGCACACACACACAAACACACACACACACACACACACACACACACACACACACACACACAAACACACTGCGTGCACACACACACACACACACACACACACACACACACACAGCATGCATACAGAGTGAGAGAGAGAAGGGGGTAGACACAAACCGATAGCTAGCAAGATCTGTTGTAGCTGAATGGAGCAACATTTCAGCGCATGTTACCTGCCCATAGTGTAATTTCAATTCCTCTAGGAGTACTAACCTTTACACACTTCAGTGTCATAATTTCCTGAAGTGCGCCGCGCTGTTCTGCTATCTCAACGAACTCCACGAGGGTAGCTAGTTTCTCATTATGCACAATATCAGGCTTTTCGATTTGAAAATCAAACCAATTCATCCAAGGAACCTCTTTGCATTGGTATGTTAAAATGAACAAATGGTTCTAATCCCGCTTTAACCATTTAAAAGTACTACGCAACAGAGGAAGCTTAAATGTAGTAAGTTGATAGCTACTTGTCTCAGAGCGCTGCCATTTTAAAATGCCTGTCGCTCGGTCTTCATGATATTTGTAGCTATATCTCACAGTAGAGTCTTTGAATAGGCTTCTTACTAGCATTACCTCAAACGCTGCCATCTTGAATTGCCCGAAATATACATACATACATACATAGTCCATTATGAACATGAAGCCATACAAATACCTAAAAGTGAAAACAATATAGGGGCACCTTCGGCGCCCCAAAAAGTCAAAATTGAAACTCCCAAAAGTTCATTAAATTTATATGAAACATTGACTTGTACAGTTTATATGGTATAATATATGGAAAGACTATAGCTATAGTCATAGTCAGATGGGGCTGCAGCCCCGTAGTGTCCAAAACAGTTAATCATCTGTAAAAAAAGGCAAGGGCCTCCATCCTCCCAGCACTGCCCAGTACAGAAGTGGAATTCCCCCTCTGAACTGCTACTGACAAACACCGATGACGTCATGAAATTTTAGAATATTTACTGTACTTAGTGACAGTTCTCAACTGGGTCAACCCAACATAGCACACACACTCAATATGCCCGCATGCTTTGAACAGGCTCAGGTCTCCATCTTTGAGCATGGTCGTGTCTCCATCCTTTCAGCTTGTTGTTGTGCATATTTTGATGGGTATGAATGCAGTGATGGATGTACTTGATGGCAATGATTTCTGTCCCCGGCCACTGTCAGGTCCACCAGGGTGTCCTGGCATATGCTGATGCCTTTCTCACTGAAGGTGAAGTGGGAAGACAGCCAGTGAAGGAGGTACTGCTACTGAAGGAAGCATACAGGTTTGTGTGTAGATCTCAGTTTTTTGTGTGACGGTAATAATGGTGCAACAAACTAAATAATGTAAGCTGAAATCAACCACAGTCCCACCATGTTTCCTTGATGTTGCTTATTACGTTATCTTAGTAAGGTGTAGAGTGATTTTCGAATCTAAGTTTAAGTTGAACAGTGTTGTTGTGCTTCTTTCTCTTTACTGCTCACCAGAGAGTTCATGTTGGCGTGCAAGGACGCTGTGGAACTAAGCAGACGACTCGTCTCTTCAGACCTACTTCTAACGCAGGAAGATTTCGAAGAGAAATTTGTAAACATGCAATCCACTTTGGGACCCTTGATTGGGGATGAGGCCATGGATGGCATTGGTGCTAGCGTGAGTTATGTATATGTGAGCAGGTTTGAGAAAAAGCTCAATTTTGTGCATTTTATTGATTTTGAGTTAGTGCCATCCTGTTAAAGCAGAGTGGTTGAGCTCTCTATTGCCCTATGTTGCGCTTCGATAGCTGCTTCAGTTCCCGAGATACGCTTGCCTAAAATGCAAAATTATGCTAGGTTCTTGGCCGGAAAAAGGCATTTAAACATGGACTTCTGGTCATGGCACAAATAGAGTACAAATTGGGTTAGTCGTTGTGGGAAGTGTATCTGGCTCGTCCTTGGAACAGGAAGGTCTTCACGTTCATCAGGCATGCTGGATTAGTGTACGTATATCAGCTTCGAGCAAGGCCTGGTTCCCTTGAATGATGTGTGTAGCTTTTTATGCATATGTGACATGTTCGTATGCATCGCGCGCGACGGTCACTGTGTAATTTTTCAGTCTTTGTTTGAGCTTCAGAGAAGGAATATAGGATTCAAACTTGGCCACAAGATAAGGATTGTACCATAGATTTGAATGACGCCATAATCCGCTTTTCAGTGAAATATCACCCGCATGACTGGTTAGTCCCATAGCTTTTGTTTACATTGTGTGCAAAATGGGACTTTTACATATTATGCTTCTAATATTCTACACTGCAATGATTTCTACATGGTGTTTTGTAACATACTATTATTAAAGTATGCAGATAAACATATTTCCTGTTGTGTCATTTATTTGTAAATTCTTGCTTACCATGTCTAAAATACATTTCTTCTGTTTTCCTGAAAACATGTACCATTTCCTGTGTCTAAGTTGTTCTTGCAACCACCATAATTGGTCAATGCTTTAGTGGTACTTCCTGTTTCCTGTGCCTAACCATTGGCTTTCTACTCTATGCCTAAATAGTGCTTCCTGTCTCCCATGCCTTACTGCTGCTCCTGTTTCTCTTCCAGATGTCTCGCTCTCCAGTTCGTGAACTCTCCCTGACTCCCCAAAGGTGGAGCGTTGCATCAGGCAACCCCCACAGACTCTCATCTGTTGTATTCAATGCCATAAGCAATAGCAATGTTGTGTAACAATAGACATATATACACTAGGACTTGTACTGTAGGTGCACCGTCTTTTGGAAACTGACAGTACTAGTGCTCTTATGTTTCCTGCTGCAAATTTTCCTTCAAGTTGCTTTGTGAATGCACAAGTAGTTTTTGTACTAGTTGTAATGCTATAGTATGTGCACACTAAGACAAATATAAGTTGTTACATTGCGGATTAGTTCTGTATTGAAGCGTGTGTAAGTTGTGCAGTTGTACAAGGATTATATGCAGACCAATTGCATAGTGTTCCTGAACTCTGGCACTAGCATGGTTAAAGCATTTTTAATGATATGCTTTAACTCTGTGTACATATGCACAGGAATAGCATAAAATTATATTGCTGCTTTGCTATAGATTATTGTATTATTTCAGATAAATGAACAAAATTTAAATTTTAAATGACGTTGTAATTATAGCTAGTACTGCTAACAAAATTGATCCCAGTGTGCAGTGAAGTACATTGTCATAGCATGCTGGCATGGGAGTAATACATGAGCATACACTTAAATCATATGCATTCCTGTACTTCAGATGTGAGCCCCCGCTGCAGCATCCTGAATAAGTTGATTTTCTTCGTAATGTTCATGCGAAATGAGATGCTCAGCATCATAGTAATCATATTCACCCTTCCTGGTCTTCACCTGGTGGCTCTTGCAACATACGGGGAGTGTGGAACCAGAGTTGTTGCATTTCAACAACCGTCCCTGATAACAGAAGCATAGCAGAATGCACACACCACCGATGAAAACTACCATGGCAATAAAGCTAACTGTTGCACTGGTAATGACCAGAGCAGGCAGGCGGTCATTGTTAGCCAAGATACAAGTCACCCCCATTGCAGTTGAAACAGCTAGGTCGAAATCATCTCCAGTCAACAGCAGGTACTGTGCCCCGGGGACTGTCGCAACAGTGCAGTTGGGTGCATCCATTAGACCAGACGCCAAACATGAATCAAGAAGATGGTCCACTGCAACACCAAAGTTGAGCCGTTCTAAACTCATTCCAGGCTTGAATCCAATCGCCAGCGAATTATTACCCAACTGGAACACATAGTACCAATCATTGTCACTGGTTGCAGAATGTTGGTATGTCATTGGCTGACCTTCAGAACAAAGATTAAACACTTCCACTGAGTCGACATAAGTCTTGTGTCCATGCATCATCCAGTCTTGATACAATTCATAGCTGTTGAATGCACGCAAATGCAGGGTTGCCACAGCCGCATTCCGTCCCCACTCAGCGTCTTCATCATCCTTGCACACATTGAATGTCACATTTGCCCTGGGGCTGAGGTGCGCGAAGTAAACTTCGTTTGGAGACTGTGGAAACAGCCTGGAGGGTTCATTGAAGGTGAAGCTATATCTGGCGAGTCGCTGTGGCACTTCAGAAAGCACAAACAGGGCAGCTACCCCCTGACTGGGATTGTCCAGTCGCAGTCCCGAACACAACTGGGGATCAATCTCAGTGACGAGCTTACTGTCGTGGGCTGACATGCGCAGCGTCTGTTGGAAGGTGAACGCGGTCTGAACGTGAGCTAGAAAGGACACTAGGACCACGAACACCAGGAGTAAGCTGCAGCATCCACAACACATGAACAGAGACCCCATGACAAATCGCGGGTCTCGACAACAGTGCGGTGATCGACGACGTTCTTCCGTTCCACTCGGAGACGTCAGCCGGGAAGCATTTCCCTCTGTTCCGCCTTCTTGGTCGAACTGCGGTGACCGACTTTGACTTTCCTTCTCCAGTGACATATTGCACAATTAGCTGCTTGTATTCAGCGGTATTAGCTACAACAACACATGCGCGGAAAGGCAGAGTAGTGCTAAAGCCAGCGGCACGATTCTCTTGAACTTGCTAGCTATCAGGTTTCAACGTCACCTGATCGATATAGCTAGGATTCGCACTGTGCAGGGCCATAGGCAATTGGTCACCTCCAGTCCGCGCATCCTTTCAAGGAATAGTCAGCATTCCTTGTACAATGCATGTGAGAGTCACGCAATGCGTGTGCGCAATCACGCGGCGCTGTAGAGCTTCATCACGACCATACGTCAAAGTGTTAAACTGTAATTCAATCCATTTGGTTGCCAAACACGGATGGGCGTCCCACAATCTGTGTGTACAGATGAATAGCTGCGTGTGCAATCTATGTAACAATATTGACACTGATATGGCAATAATTGCCCTCATGTTTCATTCACAAAATGCTTGTTTGCCATAAATTATAGAACCATACTATTCAGCATACACTGCTTGGAGAACAGTGAACAGATTATGATCTAAACCAACTGCTGCCTACATTATACCATTATGGTCACATAATGTCATCATTATTTATTCAAATTTATATAATTATGCATGCATACAATACTGCTGTATGTGACAGTACAGCTAAGAACTATTGATCATTCATGGGTTTATGTATATAAGTAAGGAGGAAGAGCACACGTTATTCATTCACAATCACTATTTATGACTCAATGTGGCAGATTAATTATATGGCTCTTTATATATCACGCCTTCTTCTGTTATGGAGCAGGTGCTACCTTCAGCACCAACATGGATGCTGCAGTGGGCACAGTCTTCAAGGCCGTACATCCCAGCTGGCAACTAAATGAGCGAAGGAATAACGGAGGCAACTAAGTGACTGAAAGGGTAACTTATGAATCTACAAAATTAAAGTGAAGGAATAACGGAGACCATGCACATTTGAAAAGGATGACCATAACATATAAACCATTCACAGCCTCCGGCTCATGCTTTAGTCGAAGGTTGGCCTCAGTGCAAGCGGCTAACATGTACATATGTGCATGCTGTGAGGTGGGGTTATCTGGAACTAGCAAAGGTTTAAGGTATCCAACGTTTCAGCTAGATGCTCTGCCTTCTTCGAAGTGCATGGCAGAAGGCTGGAGAATATCTATTCAAAACTTGAACCTTTGCTGGTTGCATAGAACCCCACCTCACAGCATCGTAACCACACCATTGGCGAACACACACTCACACATACACACACACACACACACACACATGCATGTGCATGATGGTGGCATCAAACAGCTGGAGGTACTTCACTCCTCTGTGGCTGCATGCTACACAGCACATGTTTTGACTACACATGTGCACAACCTGAAATGATGGGAAACCAGCAAACTGGCTGCTTGCTGTATTAGAAGAGGGCGGGGCAAGCAAGAAATACCCTGACATCTACCGTGTTTGGATACAAACCACGAGTTCTAGACATTACAATTTTCCTACAAAGGGACTTGATTGGGCTCTTCAGTGGAGGATTGCTATACTGGCATGACAATTGAACTACTGAGTGATATATAGCTCAGAGCAGATTGTGCAGGGACATGATCGAAGGCATGACATTGCATGAAGGATTCATTTTATATACTACAATAGCAGCCATTATATAATCAAAGTGGGCAATAGCTGTTATATATTGCACTCTCCCAATGCATGTGATTATATATACATGACTCATGCAATAGCTGTGCCACAACATGAAGTATGAATGATTTACAGTGGAATCTCCAAATAAAGGACCCGCTTGGGACCAAGCATTTTGTCCTTTGTAGGGAGGTTGTCTTCTTTCAGAGGTGGAAAATACATTGGCATAGTAGGTTGGGACAGTAAACTTTGTCCTTTATATATAGGGAGATAATTTGTATTATGTCCTTTATAGGGAGCGTCCTGTAATAGAGATTCTACTGTATACCCATACGAATAGTCATGCATTAGTATAAAGAGCACTTTAATAATCACACAATGCATTTATCATAATACCTACATGTGCTCAGTGCATGTGTTCTGTATACCATTGCTGAAGATTGAGTGCACCTGTGTTCTTACCATCTTTTCAGCTTCTGATGGTTCTTTAGTCTCGTCATAGATGATAACATTTCCATTTCCTGTGTCTACACACTGAGAACCACCTGATTTCTGTGTGTCAGGCTCAGCATCATACTTGCCAAAATCCTCACATGCTGCAGCATTCTACAGGTCAAATGAGGAAAACATGGACATTAAACATGATATAATAGCTATGTGTTAGCTGATTAGTCCTGGTACAGGGTTCAACATTTTAATTGTTTCTCCAGCTATATATGTACAGGGTTAAACATTTAATTGTTAACCCACTATGTACAGGGTTAAACATCAAACTGGTCAAACCCTTGTTAAAGGACTGATGCTGGCCTTTGTGCACACTCTATCAATGGAGTCCATGTAGTAGCATAATTATTAGAGCGGTTCTGAAGAATTAGAAATTTTGCCACAATTTTGTAATAGATCTGAAATTTGCTCTTCGTGCGTTTGAATGCATGCATTCATTTGCAGAAACTGTACGTACCTTCTCATGCTTCTTCAGTTCCCTCTTCAGTGTGGTAATTTCACTCTGCATGGCTGCAAGTGTGTACTTGTGTAGATTCTCCAGTCCTTCTGTTGCAGACACGTCAGTGATTGTGGTGGTACCATCTTTTTGGTCATCTCGAGCTTGCATCAGGCCTCCTTTCCAAATTGCCCCATGAAACTAAATTAAATTTGCATATGAATACAAAGACTATTACTCCACAGATAAATACATTTATTACATTTTGCTGGCTAATGTAATGCATGCATGCATGCTTCTAGAGATGGCATGGGAGAACTTCCACACTCGCAATACATGCATTTCAGCATTGTTAGTTGCATATATGCAGTACAGGGGTGCTTTTAGGGGGTGGGACAATATGACAACATTGTACAAGAATGGATAAAGTAAGGAATATGTGAATACATTGCACATTTTGCCCAGAAAACATAGTAAGAGTATATGACCCAATTTTATACGCCTATATGTGTCAACATACTCTATTTGCTCTTTGTCATTGTGTTGAAGGCTAGCTATAAGCCAAAATCTGTGGTGTTTCCTCAATTGACACTGAATTACTCCTGATTTATAGAATGCAAAGCAATTAAACTAAGTTTGAACCAAACACCCACCTTTGGTATAAAGAGTAGAATGAGGAGGAAGGTCACGGCACACAGTCCCTCTACAGAAACCACAATAGCTTTAATACGCATGTCCTGCACTGCAAACATGGTTGCCACGGTGACTGTGATAGCAAATAGGAAGGCGTATGTGGCCAGTCCAACCAGTTTGGCCTCCCTTAGCTCCACAATTTTGATCTTCCTGTTCTGCACTGCAAGCACACTGCCAATGACGGCCAGAACCAGTTTGTAACAAGCCAGGATAATGAGGGAGATGTAGGAATGACCCGTCATGCAGTCAATGGACTTCTCAAAGCGAGCAGACTGCATACAAGTAGAGAGTGTACATTGCAATGAACAGATCATGATTTTGTGTGCAATCATATAATATTATAGTATGTGATAACAAATTGAATGTCACTCTAGCTGCTTATGGTGATGCTGCAAACAGTGTACAAAATCTTACAAATTGAATACTTTTATAGGTGCATATTCCATGAAAGAATGCCACCAATTGTCACTATTTGAATAATTATTGTCAGGCACTGAAGGCAGCATGCCATTCCTGGTGTACAGGAACAGTCTTTTCCACTTGCACTTACATAGCGGAATTGGGCAGTGAGTTTAGTTTCAGGTACAACTGAGGAGACTGTCAGGAGAACCACATCAATCAGGAGGAAAAACGCAAGAACCAAAAACAGCTTCCAGTCCTGCAATGCCTGTACACACATGCGTGTAAGAATGGGAAACATACGTACGTACACAGAAGTGTAGATTAACACGATGTATTGTTCACTGATTATCTAGACTCTGGACTCTGAGAGACAATGACATGATCAGAGTTTGTACAGTAAAGGTATAGGGTATGTATGTCAACGAAGGACAGGCATAAAATGGTGCAACTTGGTAGAACACTTTGGTAGCTCCCACGCATGCATGCAGCACTGTGGTGCTCCCAAATGACTTTTGAGCCAAGTAATGCATTGAATTTACCATACTCACAATCTTATGATGTGTTGGGTTGTGGAAGATGTAGTACACCCTCCAGTTCTTGAGAAGAAGAGGCACAAAGAAGAGAGTGGAACCGACATTCCAGCCCCAGCGCCAAACCTGCATTGGAAAAGAACAGATTACAATGACTAAGCTAAACATTATGAACATTCTTTATCTTCACTTAAAACAATGCAACTATTACATAGCTAACTACATTGTACTTGTGCACCAGTAACAACTCCCTCATGTACGTATGTACATAAGCAATGCACACTCTACAGCTCTTAATCACTGCGTAGGTGAAATATCCTTTGGCTAGCAACTTCTGAGAAGAGTAGTATTTGAATACAGTGTATATCCGGGGGGGGGGGGGGGGGGTGTTGAGACTAAGTCAATCCACAGTGCAATACTGATGTCAAATTAGAGTATCAACGAAGCCTAAAGTGTCCAGTGCATGAGCTGTTCTTGCCATAGTCTAATAGAAAAACTTCAAACTTTAACTGTGTATATACCAAGACTCAGCGTATACTTCACAATGGGTTAATAAAGTTAAGCTGAAAATAAAAGAAGGCCATGAAAGAAGACAATTCACTGGCCCTGAGCCATGGAAAATGATAGGAGAAATCAGGCTGTTGTTACCATGACAATGTGAAATATGCAATTGTACACAGTGTATATGTTACGCGCATACCTACATGTAGCCCTATCCCTCCTCACCTCACAGAGAATAGTTGCCGTAGCAAGGTCTTTGGTTGGCATCACCTTCATTGTGGTAGAGATGTACCACAGGATGGCTCCTACTGCAATGACAATGTCTAGTCTTGGGCTAGTCATTTTGATTGCCCTGTTGAGAGGCAAGTTTCATTGTGGAATGGAAGCATGAAGAAGAGAGATTGAGTTAGCACATAGTTACAGTATGCTCTGTCTTAGCCCAAGCAAGCAAGTGCCACTACTTTCAAATCAAATGATCAAGGAAAGGAGAGAAGGGAGGTGTTTATACACAGTCTATGGGGTTCTAATTGAGGCAACCAACTCAAAGAACTGTACATTACTCCTATCAGTTGGCACTAACCCTATCTGTGGTTTAGCTTGAGGTTGTGTCATGTTCATGCACCTTCAAAGCTATCTATGCTCTTGTAATGATCATGTTACCATACATGTCATCTACACCGTTGTCTGTTGCACAGCTTGTTGGACTTGGTAGCAATCAGTAGTACAATAAAACATGTTGCTTGGCGAATTGACTGTAACATGTAAATTATATCATTCATTTGACCAGCTTGTCTAAATCAGTTATATATACATGTGTGCATAAGGATACCACAAGTTAACCTTACCCTCCCTCCCTTGTGTCGTTAAACATATTAACAGAGACCAAACATGTAACACTATATAAACAGTTTAGGCTAAAGGATGCCCTCGCAGGCTGTTTGTCATGCAGTATTCAGTGATATATTCATCCAGTATCTCTTGTATGTATATGTATATGCAATATCATACCTTCTGTTCCACAAGGCACAGATCATCACAACGCACACCAGTGCAAAGACCACTCCCAGGGTGGCAAAAGCTGAGATCAGTCCAAAAGCTAGCCAAGGCACAACCAAGATGGTGGTTATTGGGGGTTCAGGCATACCGTCTGTGGAATGAGCAATATAATATTTTACTTGTTAAGTGGACAATAATTTTACAATAAAATTACAGTGGTTATGAAGATTCAACCATAGCTTTACATTTGGATACTCAGCCCACCTGGAAGCACAGACTCCAACGTGTGACCTTCCAGGAACTCAATATTGGCCTTGAAATTGTTTGGTGAATTGAATGTAATGTTTGCAATTGGTACCTGAACAACTGTCCCACCTGTGGAAGAGGTCATTAAGTGAATGTGTGACACATGCAGCTTGCAACTGTGTCATGATCACTGTTATGGTCATGGTCTATGAACCTATGTGTTTACACTTCATCCTGACTAACTTGGTAGAAGGCGGTATTGGAGTACAACCAATCGGTTTGCAGCTCTAAAGAGTCCTGTGGTTCGGTTGAATGTCACTTCTCCCTGTGTACATAGTAAGAAATGCATTATGGCATGTACACACTACTACTAGTTGTATGCTATGGGCTTACCGTGAGCCCATTGTAGGGAACAGCATTTTCTCCCACAATGTACGGTTCTACATAACTCTCATATTGGACCCCTGATCTGAGGGTAAATCCTCCATACTGAGTATACAGGTCATATGTGATGCGGTGCAATGCTTCAGCCACTACCCAGACAGAATCGTAAGTCAGTGGCTCATGAACATGAAGATATCTTCTGTTGATGTCTTGAAGATTTTTGTATGCTTCAGCAAACTGAACGAAAGTTGTTGTAGTAGCTATTTGCAGTATACACACACACGCATATGCACATGAATGTGCCCACATGCACACACCACACACACATGTACATACACACACAAGCGCGCGTGCACACACACACACACACACACACACACACACACACACACACACACACACACACACACACACACACACGCACACATACACACACACCTCTCCCTCTGGCTGGCTTCCTTTCATCTCTCCATCAAAGTTGGGCACCACAGTGATTGCTCTGTCCAGGAAACGCTTCACATCTTCCTTGCTACAGTTGGTGGGGGACTCGACTCCATCCCACTCCCACCACTCCCCACCCTCCATCCCATAGATGAACCACAGCTTATGCGGATACACTGCACCATGCTGTATAGCCTGTTTGCAAATGCAATCAGGACAGACTAGTCAATGTTCAGTAGTGTTAAATACAATTCCAGAGAATTCTGTGACTGGTGTCAGCTCAAAATTACCTTGCATGCAGACTCTCTCAAGACGTTTGCGTGTCCCTCCAGATAATACACTGTTTTTGAAACATTTATCTGAAAGACACAACAAGTTAATGCAGTACGCAAGTGTTCCATAAACGTGCACACAGTGTACACGTTGAATGTCATGCGTTGTGTGATATGTAGGATGTAAGATCTTACAAGATGCTTTTGAACGCCAATGTCATTGCACAGAGCCACATCGCACATAAGCCATAGTTCTGCCAAGTTTTCGCCATCCTGCAAGCGTATTGCAGAAGCAAGTTACAGACTAGTTAATCAAGGGAAAGGCATTTTACACTATTGCAGAAATTGGTCAGGAGCACATGTATATTACACACTCAGTCTGTACGTTCATCTACGTCATCTAAAATTACCCAGTGTGGCAGGTCTGTCAATGGGTAATGTGTAAACTCCTTTAGGTTCTCCTGAAACCAAGTGAACTCCTTCACTCCAATGGCCTCCATGAAATTGTGCACAGCCGCAGTGACATGGGACAGCAGTGGCATCATATGGAATGTGTCCACACTGTACTTGTACTCAGACAGACTGTAATCAATCTGCAAGAAAAGGTAGACAGAGTAAGTATAGACTACATATTCTTAATTGGAACCATTGCACTTCAAATGTTGAAAATGAATGCAACATTAATATCCAACAGTGAAATATATATAAATGCGCAGAAACCATACCGGTGTTTAGCATACCTCCAGTGCATGGAAGAACCCTGCCATGGTCGAAAGGATGGATGTTTTCACAGGGCAGCCTCCTCCAATGATAAATAGAGGACTTGTCACCGTCCCATTTAATTTTCTTGGTGATTCATACGCGAAATTGTACATGTCCTCAATGGCAGTGGTGTCCTTGCACTGTAAGGGGCAAGCACAATAAGAAATACTGGCCTATATAATAATATTGTTGCTTGTTACTAGTGTGGCAATGTATTAAGTTTTTGCTCTGCATGGTTATGGAATAAACTTTGCCAGGTGGATGATTGTATGTGTCATATTTGTTAATCTGATTACATGGTGGCTTAATATTGATAGATCATAATATAATTATATCATTTTATCTAGATCTATCCTCAGTGTGATCTCACTAGTACTAGCAATGCATGAAGAGACAAGCAGATCTGTAGGCAGCATCTGATCAGAGTGGTTGTGATGCAAGTGCTCACTATAGTTGCACAGTCAATTACACAATACTCTTAAAATGTTTCTACACAATTACCAAGTCATATACCAATAATGATAGGCACACATGCAATTATTGCTATTGGAAGTTAGCTGCATACATCCGGCCACAGACACTGTATGGTTCAGTAGTCTCTCATGTGGTGGGTGCACCATTCTCACAACTAACACTATGGAATAGACATACAACAGTCTGGTTTGCAAGACTAGTCGTGTAATAAGTGAATCATACACGGGCAATGCAGCGTGTTAATGCAGTAAACTTAATTCCAACACACGCAAACGAGACAATTCACATGCACTTATGCACCCAACGCACTTCTGTGTCATGGACCATTCCCTTTAAGCAGTACCACGGGAGAATGCTGGTGTTGTCGTTGATCTGCTGAATGGCTAGTTCCGCCGCAGGGATTGCCGACGACGTCCGCAACATATCGGTGCTGGCGAACAATCCGATCGGGAGCACCACCCTCCCGTCGTTACCGCAGTCTGAGGCGGTGACAAGGGAAGACAAAGAGATCTCCAACAGGAAGAGAAGAAGCTGCACCTTCATGTAGTTAGTATTTCGCATCCTTTCCGGTGGCACGCATGCAACTCTGGTCAATCCTCAGTGTCGGGTAGGGACAGCTCGATCGGTTCTGTTTTATACGTGTATCTTTCGGGTGGTTTAAAACGATATTCATAGCAAGCGCTATAACACGCGTGTACCTATTCATATTGTACTTAATGTACATGTACATACCACTATAATGTCTGGTTGTGTGCTTGTTATACCGTACAATTTATACTAACTGTATTGGTATGGGCAATAATTATTTCATGCCTCTAAAAGGTGCAAATGCCAATGAACTGTGCCGTACTAGCTAACCACATGCAGTGGTTGTAGCTAGTTCAGTTATTACACACGTGCACGCCATGGTTACATTTCAATCAATCTGGATGCTGTAGTATAAACAAGGTATGTAGGTGATCAAAGGATTTTTCCTTAACACATTTTAAGTAATTTAATTACATTGTACACATTCTCCACTGTATACTTGCAATGACTATAGTACACACACACACACACACACACACACACACACACACACACACACACACACACACACACACACACACACACACACACACACACACACACACACACACACACTACCACTACATGTAGCATATTCAATTGACTGTTCCATGAGGGTTTCATTACAATAATAGTATATACCATTTCTTAGTATCATTGGAGCATGCAGTAAAATTTGCATACAGACAGCAGCCTTTCCCTTCTGCCCAAGGCAGTGCTACACTATATAACTACCTCAGCCCATGTATATATTGATTGGTAATAGTATTAGACTTCAGAGCACGCATGCCTTGGGACGTGTGGAACAGACACAAGTGTCCTAACTGGAGAGGTTCAGAGCAGAGGTTAACAAATGTGAACCAAATGAAATATTAACATTAGATTGAAAGTGCAAATGTTTCAGGTACACGATGTTTAATTACGGTAACCTTTGAACATGTGCAGAAGTAATATTAGTATTGTTATTATATGGTGGCATAATAATAATAATAATAATGATAATTGATCTGATTTAATATGGGGAACCTTTAGCCAGAAGGCTACTCTTCCAGGCACCCACAATACATTCATAGTACAAACAATACAGATAGACACACACACATACAGTATAAATCAGTTTGTTATTTGTTCAGTGGGGCTGCTTGTTGTCAGGGGGGGCTGCCACTGAAAACTTCTCTGCCATGGTCTGGGCTTGAGCTTGAACCGGAAACATCCCATAATCATGGATCTTGGATCGTGTGCTTTAGCTCCAGACCACCAGTATACTGCACTGTACTGTGTATATAATGAGGAACACAAACGTTGGACACATGACACAGCTGAGACAGCAGGGACTGCCCTCATTAGGGAGGTTTCCTTATTTCAAAGGTAGTTTTGTACACACCTCTATGTAGCTGGAACAGTAGGCACACTGCCCTCATTAGACAGGTTTCCTTATTCAGAAATGGTTTATTCCACATCTCTATGTAGCTGGGACAGTAGGCACTGTCCTCATTAGAGAAGTGGCCTAATGTCAGATGTAGTTTAGTACACATCTGTATGTTGCTGAGACAGTAGGCACATTCCTTAATAGAAAAGTGTCCTCCTCAACACATGCAGGATGTCTAATGCACACACACACACACACACACACACACACACACACACACACACACACACACACACACACACACACACACACACACACACACACACACACACACACACACACACACACACACACACACACACACACACACACACACACACACACACACACACACACACACACACACACACACACACACACACACACACACACACACACACACACACACACACACACACACACACACACACACACACACACACACACACACACACACACACACACACACACACACACACACACACACACACACACACACACACACACACACACACACACACACACACACACACACACACACATTCACATGGACTCATCGTACCATGCGCATGATGATCTTTTTATGATGATTTTAATTACATAATCAATGTACATGTTATGAAATATTACATTAGTATGATAAATGTATGTGGTAGAGTCAACATGGACAGGTGTATCTTGTACAATACACTCATGCACATGAGATCATATCCTTTTTGGTGGATTTCATTTTCTACCAGATCATCTTGAGCACTCCTCTGATCAACTGACCTCTCTCTCCATAATATTACCCATATACATGGAGTCCAGTGTAGGTTTCTGTGACCCTTTCAACTCCTTACATCATGAGCATGTGTCATGCACTGCCTGTTACGGGCATTCACCGGATTACCTATGAAGTCACTGGGTGGGGCATGTAGCTATGTAGTGGTGAGTGATGCAACGGAGCATGACGTGCTGGTATGAATTAGAAGCATTACATGTACAGTACGTGCCCGCTGCATACTGTGCAGTGCTTTTAGAACTAAAGTGACATAATGCACATGCACATGACTGAATGGTGCCATTAGGATGTGTTTACACATTAGCACAGCAATGCTTCCAGCACCAGTTTGTGACATGAATGCTTGCAAGCAAGAAAGCTTCTTCAAGCATGCAATAGCTTGAACTAGCTATGATGTATGCATTGAATAGGCTTGTCTCTGATGACTACATAGAATGTCCCAATTAATGAAGTGTATGTAATTCAGTAACCTGAAAGGGGCAATTGCTTGCAGTTATCCATTGCAGAGGAATTGTAATCACAGAAAATAATGCCAAACCTACCAACTACACCAGTATTGGTGTCTCAGTTGGTAGGGGGGGCACGAAGCCCTATTGAGATGGCAACCAGTGATAACCTCCCCCAGATTGCTTGCAGTTATCCATTGCAGAGGAATTGTAATCACAGAAAATAATGCCAAACCTACCAACTACACCAGTATTGGTGTCTCAGTTGGTAGGGGGGGCACGAAGCCCTATTGAGATGGCAACCAGTGATAACCTCCCCCAGACAGCTGTTTCACCTTGATTGGGGCTCATCAGTGTGGCATGACATCAACCATCAGTCCATTAGTACGCCACACTGATGAGCCCCTATCAAGGCAAAACAGCTGTCTGTGGCTCTTCCATCTTTGTTGGACGACCGGGGGAGGCAGTCACTGTTGCCATCTCAATGGGGCTTCGTGCCCCCCCACCAACTGAGACACCAATACTGGTGTAGTTGGTAGGTTTGGCTTAATATCCTGTGATTACCATTAAATCATTCATGTAACTTAATCCCCGGCCCTTCCCCACCAACACACACACACACACACACACACATACACTGGTGGATACTATCCATGGATATAGACATGTTGTATTAGAACGCTTGATATGAGTACACTAAGGGGTAAACAAATGAAACTGAGGAGCTAGAGACATGTAAAACCAACAGACACAGTATATCTGTCAATGTAGTAAACTTAGAGCTGTTCTGAGACTGGAACAATGGTGGATACTGCAGAGTGAGGACAACAAATTGTTTGGTGACTGCCTAATGTGGTGTTATGCGAAGCACTTAGTGAATCAGCACAAACAGTGCACCACGTGAAAGTCAGTAGATCTTCAATACATCACAGACGCAATCTACAGTTACACCCAATGCACTGTGAGCTAATGCAGATACAATGTTTGTCTACATCGCAATTAGACCACCTGTGGTCTGTAAAAATATATAGGGTGTACATGCCAATGTGTGTATGTGAGTCTGTGTGAATATGGGCATGTGTGTGCATACTGTGTGTGTGTGTGTATGTGTGTGCGTACAGTGTGTGTGTGTGTGTGTGTGTGTGTGTGTGTGTGTGTGTGTGTGTGTGTGTGTGTGTGTGTGTGTGTGTGTGTGTGTGTGTGTGTGTGTGTGTGTGTGTGTGTGTGTGTGTGTGCGAGTGTGGGTGTGTGAGGGTGTGTGTATATACATGTGTTGTGTTGTGTGTGTGTGTTGTGTGTGTGTGTATGCATGTGTGCTGTGTGTGCATACGTGTTGTGAGTGTGTGTGCGCGTGCGTGTGTGTGTATGCTACATTAAGTAGTTGTGTCTAGCTTGTAAATGCGTACCTGATGTTTGCTACTAATTGGAATTCTCAGGGCTTTTTACATTGTCCTGAAGGTCTGCATACACTTTTGCCTGAAGGCCAGTACAGTGTCAGCTAGGCGTACACAAGCTCCAGCACTAGGAGAGATACAGAGATTGATATTCACACATATGCACATTGCTCTCATTGCTGCATAGCAGAAAATGCACAATTATGCATACTCACGCCTACACACATACACACACACATACACACACCACACACATGCATGCACATATACACATACACACCACACACACACGCACACACACACACACGTACATGCACATGCAACTTTCTATTCCTGAGTGTACTCAGATGGTCTGTCAAGATCTTGATAGACCATATACATGAGCACAGTGCTCACCTACCAGTACAGGCAGGTGGGATGTGTTTTATTCAGTGCATGAGTATATTCAGTTTACAGCCATTACCACGTATGTGCTGGCTGAGCTCATAGCTCTTGTCAGTGTACACCAACTGCCTCTCTGCAGTGGCTCCCTTCTGACTGAGGGTGCTTGAACCCTGCACCGTCCCCAATCACCTTCCCATTGGAAGTGTTGAAAATGTGAAGCACTACAGGGCAGAGAGACAGAGGGGCAGTAGGAGTGGAAGAGGGAATCCTAACACAATTCACACACTCAGTGAGATGAAAGGAAACACTGACACTTTAATCTTTCATTGCAAGTTAACTGCTCCACTGGTCCTACAATTAGGTTGAATTTCAGCAATGTAGTATATCTCTGTGTCTGTCTGTCTGTGTGTTTGTGTCTGTCTGTCTGTGTGTTTGTGTCTGTCTGTCTGTGTGTGTGTGGGTGTGTCTGTCTGTCTGTCTCATGGTGTGCGTATCTCTCTCATCCTATCTGCCACTGCATGTATCAGAGCTGACTGATTCTGTCCGGATGCATGTTAGTACCCTCTGCACTGATCAATATTGGCCTGGATACAGGCATGCTATATAGCTGATACCATGCAGTGCACAATCTTATACTGTCTCTGTTCCCCCACACAACCGCACACTCGAGCATACATACACATGCATGCACACACACACACGCGCGCGCGCGCACACGCACACGCACACACACTCACACGCGTGCACACGCACATGCACACATACACACACACACACACACACACACACACACACACACACACACACACACACACACACACACACACACCAAGCCTCCTCCTGCCCTCCTCCCCTCACCAATGTCCCTTACTTTCCTTCTCTCTCCTCCTCTTCCTCTCTTGTCCTATTGGTTTTGATTGTGGTAAGATAAAGCAATCTCAATAATTTGACATGTGCTGTACTGAATAATTTATACGGCAACCTCAAACTGCAGTGAACAGCAGTATACATGCATAATTATATATTATATAAGTTGTATAGTAAGTATAAGCATATATATTATACTATACAAGTTGATTACTTCACCAACGACAATGTCACTAATAGTTCATACTATTATACTCCTGAAATTATTATTGTTAATTGCACTATGTATATATATATATATATATGGATTATAGTATTCTGATACACGTGAGATGGTGCAGCTGATAACATGTTTCTCATTAATTCTCTGTTATGTGTACTTATGCATGGAGGAGGATTTCACACATTAGTCAGTACTTATGAATCAAATGCAGCACACGGAGGGTTCAACTAGTTGGGTGTTTCTTTGAATGCCTCTCCTCCTGTTATGGTGCACTCGGAGCAGCTGCTACCCTCAACACCGACATGGATGCTGCAGTGGGCACACTCTTCAAGGCTGAATGGATCAGAACCCCCAGCTGCTGGTGGGGACTGAGGACAAAGACACACAGGCAGTGCTTAAATGGAAATATATAGTGCTAACACATTGCTTCATACTAAACCATGCGAATAATATGTTGAAGATCGAAGCTCTTCTTGCTAGGTTTTATCACTGCTAGAAGTCACCAATCAGAGATTTGATTTTACCAAACATTTTGGCAGCTAGCTGACTGCTGCCCTCTTTGGTCGTCACCGTGTGCATCATGCAAGTATAATTACACTAGTCCAATGAGTACCTTTATAATGTAGGCTGTGTACATGTGCACAGTACATGTTCAGTGTACGTAGGTGTTCCTTTTAGCAGCTTTGGAATCTGCCACTTACCATCTGTGTTACTTCCGATGGTTCCTTCATCTCTTCATATATGGCCACGTTTCCTTTCCCTGTGGTCACATATTCAGAGCCACCTGACTTCTGTGGTTCAGGCACAGCGTTGCACTTTCCCACGTCTTCAGATGTTGAGCCACACTACGTGCAGGAGGGACAGTTGGACACTGAACATATGTAACATTGCACTGGTTGTACTAATTCCTGAACACAACAAGCCACTGGCAAGTGGTGAGTCAGCTATTGTGTCAAACCGTTCTATAGTGCTTGCCAGGAGTATAGCTACTAATCCAGAGCCCATGTAATACATAGTTTGTAAAGGTTCTGAAGTAATGGACATTATGCTTCTGGTTGCTATAGAATTAGCTTGTCATGTGCTCGCTGTCATTCACACATGTACATCATTAATTACCTTTTCATGCTTCTTCAGTTCCCTCTTTAAAGTGGTAATTTCGCTCTGCATGGCCGCAAGTGTGTATTTCTGCAAATTCTCTAGCCCCACTGTTGCAAACGTGTCTGTGATGGTGGAGGTACCATGCTTTCTGTCATCATCCTTCTTGTTGCTTCTCCAAATAGCTCCGTGCACCTAAAAGCATAATGGTAGATATGACATGAGTTGTTAAGAACATGTACCTCCAAGAAGGACCTGGGATCATGCCCCCAAGAAAAAATAGGATTTTAGACCGTCTAAGATTGATTTGACACAATCTGAGAAGTAAAAATCACATTTCTGCCATTTTTCACTGCAAACCTAAATTATAGATAGTATACATTTTATAAACACAAAGTACTCACCTTTGGCACAAAGAGCAGGATGAGGAGGAAGGTCACAGTACATAGCCCCTCTGCGGAAACCAAAATGACTCGAACACGCATGTCCTGCACTGCAAACAAGGTTGCCACGGTGACTGTGATAGCAAATAGGAAGACGTATGTGGCCAGTCCGACCAGTTTGGCCTCCCTCAGCTCTCGTATTTTGATCTTCCTGTTCTGCACAGCAAGCACACTGCCAATGATGGCCAGCACCAGTTTGTAGCAGGCCAAGATAATTAGGGAGATGAAGGAGTGCCCCGTCATGCAGTCAATGTATTTCACAAATGGAGCAGACTACACAAATACAAGAGGAGGGAGAGCATACTTTGTTCTGTATGTGGCTATATATTACGTAGTTGGTTGCATCATTGTTGACACAGTATTGCATGATTGATGACAAATTTGAATTGTATTTGCATAATATCATAAAAACACTGTGAAAAATGTAACGTACAAATTCCACCCTGAACATCCATTTAATGCCTTGGTGCACAGGAAGTCATTCTAGTCCTTTCATACTTACATTATGAAATTGGGCAGTGAGTCTTGTTTGAGGCACGATTGATGAGACTGTCAGGAGAGCCACATCAATCAGGAGGAAAGCTGCAAGAACCAGAAACAGCTTCCAGTCCTGCAATGCCTGTACACATAAAGGAGGTCAAGGTGTGCAGAATAAAGTTACAGTTATTGTTCTCATAATTATTATAATTATATAATTATACAGATTGTCAGCAGCTAGGTAGTAAACTGCATGGGTGACATTATATTGTGTATAATGGCATAAAATGTGATCATACATGAGAGTTTCTGTATAAAAGAGTTTGAAGATGGTGAAACAAACTCCTAAGTGATTCCTGGACTACGTATGTAGCGAAACATGTATATTGTGTATGCACTCACAATCTTGTGTTTGGTTGGGTTGTGGAAGATGTAGTACACCCTCCAGTTCTTGAGAAGAAGAGGCACAAAGAAGAGAGTGGAACCGACATTCCAGCCCCAGCGCCAAACCTGCATTGAGTAGGAACAAATTGCTTTATGGACTTTTCCTTATCAATACAAAAATTATCATTATTTGAGCACCACATGCTAGTTGTATGCATCAGCTTAATGTAAGCATTTTACAGTGGAATGAGGCAAGATGAGGGAAGATGAGGGAAGATGAAGCAAGATGAGGCAAGATGAGGGAAGATGAAACTAGATGAGGCAAGATGAGGGAAGATGAAGCAAGATGAGGCAAGATGAGACAAGATGAGGGAAGATGAGACAAGATGAGGCAAGATGAGGCAAGATGAGACAAGATGAGGGAAGATGAGACAAGATGAGGCAAGATGAGGGAAGATGAGGCAAGATGAGGGAAGATGAGGCAAGCTAAGGCAAGATGAGACAAGATGAGGTAAGATGAAGCAAGACGAGGCAAGATGAGGCCAGACGAGGCAAGATCAGATAAGATGAGGCAAGATTAGGCAAGATGAGGCAAGATGAGGAATGTTGAAATGAGATGAGGCAAGATGAGACAAGATGAGGAAAGATAAGACAAAATGAGGAAAGATGAGGCAAGACAAGGCAAGATGAGGCAAGATGAGGGAAGATGAAGTGAGATGAGGCAAGTTAAGGTAAAATGAGGCAAGATGAGGCAAGATGAGACAAGATGAGACAAGATGAGACAAGAGGAGGTAAGATGAGGCAAGATGAAGCAAGATGAGACAAGATGAGACAAGATGAGGCAAGATGAGGGAAGATGAGGCAAGATGAGACAATAGGAGGCAAGATGAGAGAAGATGAGGTAAGATGAGACAAGATGAGGCAAGATGAGGGAAGATGAGGCAAGATGAGGAAAGATGAGGCAAGATGAGACAAGATGAGACAAGATCAGGCAAGATGAGGAAAGATGAAGCAAGATGAGGCAAGATAAGGGAAGATGAGACAAGATGAGGAAAGATGAAGTGAGATGAGGCAAGATAAGATAAGATGAGGTAAGATAAGGCAAGATGAGACAAGATGAGACAAGATGAGACAAGAGGAGGTAAGATGAGGCAAGATGAGACAAGATGAGGCAAGATGAGAGAAGATGAGACAAGATGAGACAAGATGAGACAAGATGAGACAAGAAGAGACAAGATGAGACAAGATGAGACACGATGAGGCAAGATAAGGCAAGATGAAGGAAGGTGAGGCAAGATAAGGCAAGACAAGGGAAGATGAGACAAGACGAGGCAAGATGAGACAAGATGAGACGAGATGAGGCAAGATAAGGTAAGATGAGACAAGATGAGACAAGATGAGGCAAGATGAGGGAAGATGAGGCAAGAATGAAGTGAGGGCTTCTCAGCTGGCTCAGGCATCAGAAAGGGTTGGTTCTCTAATACCAGCTAATACCAACAGGGTTGAAAACCTTGCCGACGTTTCAACCAGATGCTCTGGTCTTCTTCAGGGCGAAGATATGCTAGCACGAGCACGGATCATATTTACAGCAGTGATGGCCGCGCTGAGTAGCAGTCCCAGGAGCACTCCAGCCCAGATAGGGAATTCACCAACTACACACATCACATCAAACAAGGAATTAGGAAATATGATCCGTGCTCGCGCTAGCATATCTTCGCCCTGAAGAAGACCAGAGCATTTGGTCGAAACGTCGGCAAGGTTTTCAACCCTGTTGTGAAGCTAGTATTAGAGAACCAACCCTTTCTGAAGATGAGGCAAGATGAGACAAGATGAGACAAGATGAGACAAGATGAGGGAAGATGAGGCAAGACGAGGCAAGATGAGGCAAGATGAGACAAGATGAGGCGAGATGAGGCAAGATGAGGGAAGATGAAGCAAGATGAGGCAAGATAAGGCAAGATGAGACAAGATGAGACAAGATGAGACAAGATGAGACAAGATGAGACAAGATGAGACAAGATGAGGCAAGACGAGGCAAGATGAGGAAAGATGAGGAATGATGAAGCGAGATGAGGCAAGATAAGGTAAGATGAGGGAAGATGAGGCAAGATGAAGCGAGATGGGGCAAGATAAGATAAGATGAGGTAAGATGAGGCAAGATGAGACAAGAGAGGCAAGATGAGGTAAGATGAGGTAAGATGAGGCAAGATGAGGCAAGATGAGACAAGATGAGACAAGACGAGGCAAGATGAAGCAAGATGAGGGAAGATGAGGCAAGATGAGGCAAGATGAGGAAAGATGAGGAAAGACAAGGCAAGATGAGGCAAGGTGAGGAAAGATGAAGTGAGATGAGGCAAGATAAGGTAAGATGAGGTAAGATGAGGCAAGATGAGACAAGAGATGCAAGATGAGGCAAGATGAGGCAAGACGAGGCAAGACGAGACAAGATGAGGCAAGATAAGACAAGACGAGGCAAGCCGAGGCAAGATGAGGCAAGATGAGACAAGATGAGGCAAGCTGAGGCAAGATGAGGGAAGATGAGGCAAGATCAGGCAAGATGAGGGAAGATGAAGCAAGATGAGGCAATATGAGGAAAGATGAGGAAAGACAAGGCAAGATGAGGAAAGATGAAGTGAGATGAGGCAAGATAAGGTAAGATGAGTAAGATGAGGCAGGATGAGACAAAAGATACAAGATGAGGCAAGATGAGGCAAGACGAGGCAAGACGAGACAAGATGAGGCAAGATAAGACAAGACGAGGCAAGCCGAGGCAAGATGAGACAAGATGAGGCAAGATGAGGGAAGATGAGGCAAGATCAGGCAAGATGAGGGAAGATGAAGCAAGATGAGGCAAAATAAGGCAAAATGAGGAAAGATGAGGCAAGACAAGGCAAGATGAGGCAAGATGAGGAAAGATGAAGTGAGATGAGGCAAGATAAGGTAAGATGAGGTAAGATGAGGCAAGATGAGACAAGAGATGCAAGCTGAGGCAAGATGAGGTTAGATGAGGCAAGATGAGGCAAGATGAGACAAGACGAGGCAAGAGGAGACAAGATGAGGTAAGACGAGACAAGACCAGGCAAGATGAGACAAGATGAGACAAGATGAGACAAGATCAGGCAAGATGAGGGAAGATGAAGCAAGATGAGGAAAGATAAGGCAAGATGAGGCAAGATGAGGAAAGATGAAGTGAGATGAGGCAAGATAAGGTAAGATGAGGTAAGATGAGGTAAGATGCATGAGAACTGACAATGACAATGTCTATGACTTCTCATATTATTGACTGTTTTCCTTGCGTGGATGCACACGCACATGCGTGTGCCAGTAGCTATACTGATCAACATGATGTAATATTCACCTCTTTTCCTCATTCAATACATTATGCACTAGTAGCATGTATAATTAAATTTTAAGATGAGTTTTGAATTACATGGGGTACCCAGTGGTTTTGCTTCTTAATTTGTATGTGATCATTTTTAACAAAATTGATGTGAGTCAGAGTGTTGAGTTACTATTGCTTGCTCTTATATATGCTTTTGGCTGGTCATTTTCCCTGTAATTTTACATTTTCCATAATTTGCTAGTGTAGCAAATACGCTTGTTACTTGCCTAAGTGTAATATATTTCTTTGATTGATGATGTTTGACAATCAAAACAGCTCAAACTTTCATTAGTCCTAGGCTCATAAATAATAGGTGGAATCGCATCATATGTTGCCATGGTAATGAGTATAACCTACTGTTGTAGTCACAAAGCATGTTAGGATAGCTTTTTCCCTCCTCACCTCACAGAGAATAGTTGCCGTAGCAAGGTCTTTGGTTGGAATCACCTTCATTGTGGTAGAGATGTACCACAGGATGGCTCCTACTGCAATGACAATGTCTAGTCTGGGGCTAGTCATTTTGATTGCCCTGTTGAGAGGCAAGTTTCATTGTGGAATGGGAGCATGAAGAAGAGAGATTGACTAACAATACTATTATTTAACTGACATTATATATAATGTATTATAAGCATAAAAATTTTAAATTGAATAGTATAATATTATCTAGTATATCTAGTATATTATCTAGTATCAGAATCATTTCTCCACCTTGAGACAGATCTATTCACGGCCACATGCACAAGGACAGAGAGAATATTTCTACCCCAATAAACCATGACTTTATATACAAACTGCCAACAATCAGTCCCTTCCCAGTAAGGTGCCTATGTCCGAGAAGCTGACAGAAACTGATGCCAGGCGAGCATTGACTCTCTGTGCTGGGGCATGCTAGTTATTCTACTGTATTATAATCCTATGAGTCCAATTAATATCTTATCCTTTGCCATGATATATAAATGTATCTATTATATGGTAGCAACGAGGCATAGCCAAGCTGTAGTATAATGGTATTCCCTTTCCTTTCTAACCCATATCGTCCTCCTTGCTACTGTATAGGAGATTTGTAGGAAGTTGGATGTGACATAATTTGACTGTGCACGGCAAAAAGATAAGCCTCTCAACTGGAACCTACGTACGTACCTGGTCTGCCAATAAAAAAAGCTTGTGCCTCCTTTTGGTCTCTCGATTCACCAGAATTATTTGCCTACAGTGCCTATGCATGCTTTTCAACTTCCCCTCTTCCAGACTGTCTCACTTGTAGCTATAGTTTGGCAGCCAATTGACTGTCTTTTCATGCGCTGAACATGCTAAAGAATGCCATTGACAGCCTCTCACCAACCGCAGTTTCAGGCTCACAGCAATGTGAAAGTGTCTACCAGATTGAGCTAGCCTTCCTGAGTGTCTTTCTGCCAAAGAGCTGCAATGTCTGTTACCTAATCAGTCATTATGCTAGCTCAACCAGCAAGTGAATGTGGAACAGGAACACACTGTATATTATATGCAGCATACCTTCTGTTCCACAAGGCACAGATCATCACAGTGCACACCAGTGCAAAGACCACTCCCAGGGCAGCAAAAGCTGAGATCAATCCAAAGGCTACCCAAGGCACAACCAAGATGGTGGTTATGGGGGGTTCAGGTACACCGTCTATAGAATGAGCAATAGATACTTAAGTGGTAGTCTCATGCGCCAACCCCTATTATTGCACAATAGTGCAATACTATGCATGGAGAAATAGGGTCTGGAAACGAGACTAGTTAAGCAGGCATTTAGAAAAAGGCATCCAGCATCCCAAAGGCACAATACTTATATGATACACATTGCAGCGGTTATGAAGGTTCAACCATAGCTTTACATTGGGATACTCCGCTCCGCCCACCTGGAAGCACAGACTCCAACGTGTGACCTTCTAGGAACTCAATATTGGCCTTAAAATTGTTTGGTGAGTTGAATGTGATGTTAGCAATTGGTACCTGGACAAGTGCTCCACCTGTGGGAGAGGTCATTAAGTGCATGTGTGACACATGCAGCTTGCAACTGTGCCATGATCACTGTTATGGTCATCGTCTATGAACCTATGTGTTTTACACTTCATCCAGACTAACTTGGTAGAAGGCGGTATTGAAGTACAACTAATCGGTTTGCAGCTCTAAAGAGTCCTGTGGTTGGGTTGAATATCACTTCTCCCTGCATGTGTGATTTGAAAATGTATTAGGCATGTACACTAGATGAGTTGTAAGTTGTGGGCTTACCGTGAGCCCATTGTAGGGTACAGCTTCATTTCCCACAATGTATGGTTCAATAAAACTCTCATATTGGACCCCTGATCCGAGGATATATCCATTATGCTGAGTATACAGGTCATGCGTGAAACGGTGCATTGCTTCAGCCGCTACCCAGACAGAATCATAGATCAGTGGCTCATGAACGTGAAGGTATCTTCTGTTGATGTTTTGGAGATTCTTGTATGGCTTAGAAAACTGAAAGACACACATACATATACACACATGCACGTGTGCATGCGTATGTACACACACATACATGTGCGTGCACGCACACGCATACACACACACACACACACACACACACACACACACACACACACACAGACACACACACACACACCTTCTCTCCCTCTGGCTGGCTTCCTTTCAACTCTCCATCAAAGTTGGGCACCACAGTGATTGCCCTGTCCAGGAAACGCTTCACATCTTCATTGCTACAGTTGGTGGGAGACTCGACTCCATCCCACTCCCACCACTCCCCACCCTCCATCCCATAGATGAACCACAGCTTATGTGGATACACTGCACCATGTTGTATAGCCTGTGAAAGCACACAAAGTTCAACAAAGAGGAGTCAATGGTCAGATGTACATGAACATTTCCAGTGCATTTTCAGGTCAGTGCCTATACATAATACAGTTACCTTGCATGCAGAACCTCTCAAAGTACTTGCGTGCCCTTCCAGAAAATACACTGTTTTGGAGACATTCATCTGAAAAGACACAACAATACCATCATAATGCAGAAAATATGATTCTGTGCACTATTTGCTACATCCAAGTGCTCATGAGTGGGGAGACTCAGTGTACAAACTGATCTGATGCATAGCCTACAAGATAGGGGTCAATTTCTTTGCACAGAGCTATGTCACACAACAGCAATATTTCTGCTGCCTCGTCACCATCCTGCATGTATGTCAGAAAGAATGATAAAAGCAAACTGACAGTTACTACTGCACTACCAGAGGACACATCCATGTATGTTATACTTGGTATAATACATGTTTGTTCATAACCTTCGACCTTACCCAGTGTGGTAGGTCTCTCCTTGGGTAATGTGTAAACTCCTTGAAGTTTTCTCGAAACCAAGTGAACTCCTTCACTCCAATGGCCTCCATGAAATTGTGCACAGCCGCAGTGACATGGGACAGCAGTGGCATCATATGGAATGTGTCCACACTGTACTTGTACTCAGACAGACTGTAATCAATCTGTATAATTATACAGAATGCATGAATGCATAAGATTGTATGTACATGTATGTTATAACATTATACATTGACAGCTTTTTTAGCATGGAAGATATGACATGATATATTAATTTCATTTATATAGCCAAAAGTTGCAGTTTTGCTCTTGTCCTATATTAATGTGCAAAATCAGTCAACTGCTAGGACAACATCCATTGCACTAAATACATCCACACAAGATGTAGCTACATGCATTGATAATGTCCAGTGGTGGCTGCAGTGTATATACGTACCTCCAGTGCATGGAAGGATTCCGCCATGATTGACAGAATGTACGTTTTCTCAGGACAACCTCCACCGAGAATAAAGAGAGGAAATGATACCGTCCCATTTAATTTACGTGGTCCCTCGTACAAGAAATTGTACATGTTCTCAACAGCATTGGTGTCCTTGCACTGTATGGGGCACAGGAAAGATTAATTCTGTACATGTGTCATAAGTGCACAAAAAGAGTCAGTGCACATGCAGATACAATAAACACATCCAACGTTCACGCACTTCTGTGTCGTAGGCCACTCCCTTTAAGCAGTACCGAGGGAGAATACTGGTGTTGTCGTTGATCTGCTGAATGGCTAGTTCCGCCGCAGGGATTGCCGACGACGTCCGCAACATATCGGTGCTGGCGAACAATCCGATCGGGATCACCACCCTCTCGTCGTTACCGCAGTCTGAGGCGGTGACGAAGGAGAAGAGAGAGATCGCCCACAGGGAGAGCAGAAACTGTAATCTGTTACAGAACCACATCCTTACAGGAAGAATACAGCAATGGTTCAATGGAGAGTCACGCAGCGCGCCTTTCAATTTATACGTACGTCGCTCACACTCTTCCAATAATTTTATTCATAGAAGCTAGTCTCGCGAGCCAGACTCGATCTAGCTCCTTGCGCGCGCGAGAGACTAAAGTATAATAATAGGCCGTTGTGCTAAGCACTCCACTAGTTACTTGCAAACCGAACATTATTTTCATGATGAAGCCATTTTTTCCGGCCACAAGTCCATACATCCTGCACATTATGCTTCCATCCTATACATTCATAAACATGATACGTTTCAAGAGCCCAATTAGCAAGATACAGATCTACATGGTAATGATCCCATCTCAGATTGCTAGGCCTAGTTAGCTCAATCAAGATACATAGCGTGTACAGGTGGATGCTGACCTATTCAAGAACAATCTCCAGCCACCACTCCAGTGTAATGTAACATTATATCATTGTTCAGTCCTGTATTTGCATGATGTACGTATACACAATGTGAACATGTCAATGGGCTGGTTAAACTCGTATAATATAGCTTTAGTGTGCATTATGCAAAATACCAACATTTTACCATAAATTCCACCTCCCAACTGCATGCATGTGCCATGCACACACACACACACACACAGATACATATATCATGTTGTGGCAGGTACAGACATTTGCTCATTTCTTGTTCTGCTCATTTGAATGTGTGAAGTACAAATACAGAAGACTCTGGAGGTGAAATTGCTGCAACCATTCTGTGTACACAAGTACAGAGAATTTCAGCTATATGTAGCCACCATATATTAAGGTTGTTCCATCCATTTTGGATTCACTAGCAAACAGCAAAGAGATAAGTAATGAACTACAGACCCCTTCAGACGAGCAGCATCACAAATGGCTACATAGCATCCATGATAGGACGAACATGAAAGAAATTGGATACATTTATGGAAGGTATATAGAGTGCATGTGGATGCAGACAGATGTGCTTGAAGAGAATGCACACATTCATTGATCATGTGCACACAAGTAGAGAGCATTTCAACAGCTAATTATAACCAGTGAGTCTGGCTGGACATTACAGGGACACTAATGAGTCTGGGTGCACTAACTTGCTAATTGGTCGATGCACCCTGCTGTTCCTGTGCACACATAATTAAATTATTTACTCAATTATGCATGTGTGGCTGATTGATTTAATTAGATATTGTTTATGCTTTCATGTGCCTAATATAATAAGTAGTAGGCCAACTCAAGCACCTCAGAGTGGTGCTTGAGCCCTGCAGCATATGCATTCTCAATAACCTTCCCATTGGAAGTGTTGAAAATGTGAAGCACTACAGGGTCAAGAGACAGAGGGGCAGTAGGAGTGGAAGAGGGAATCCTAACAAAATTCACACACTTAGCACAAAAGAAACAAACACCACATGCACCTCTCTTATCATTAGCTACAAGTTGTTCCATGCACACACACACACACACACACACACACACACACACACACACACACACACACACACACACACACACACACACACACACACACACACACACACACACACACACACACACACACACACACACACACACACACACACACACACACACACACACACACACACACACACACACAATATATATATATACAATGACACAAAGATAAACACAAGCAAATCAGCAACAAACATAATTATGGCTTTGAAAATGACTCTGTCTCAAACGCACACACATTGAAGTGCCTCACTAATACAAGCACACACTCCCGTAGGCTGCACAGTCAGCAAGTGTGGAGCCATGTGGTGTCAAATTGTTTGCATGAATAGCTACACAGTAAAAACCCAATCCTGAGGCTGTGTGGTATTCTTTCCAATTTCAACCTAGCCTGGCATGTCCTTTCAGCTTTAATACCGCTATATGGCACTTCTTCCTCAAAATGATGATTTAAGTGTCTACACATGCACAAGTGCTCCATGCATGTCATGTGCAGGTCATGACTGTGATTTGACCAATGTCTGGTAATGATTCATATAATACCTTAGTACACCTTGTGACAATGTACCCTTATATGCATCACCTTAGCTTTGTGGCATGCCTTGGTTGCACAAAACTAACCTCTTAATTACCATCACACTTGCAACTTCTAGTCAGATCAGCACGCACACATACACACAGGTACATGTACACATGTACACAAGCACACACACACACACACACACATAATTATGTAATACATGCACAAATACACAAGTCACACACACATATAGCAGAAAATTCTACACACACACACTGGCATCAATCCCTACAATATCTCCAATACCTCACCAAACAAGGTCCTATAAGGTCTTCTGAATTCAACCTAGTAATTGCTCGGCTATCAATGTTAACTTAAGTACAACCATTAGCTTCAAATGACAAGGTTTGTGCTGCACAAAGGGCTAGTGTTGAATTGAATCAACAGCTAGGTCTGGTGCAGCATTATACCAATAAAATGAGGGCTTCTCAGCTGGCTCAGGCATCAGAAAGGGTTGGTTCTCTAATACCAGCTTCACAACAGGGTTGAAAACCTTGCCGACGTTTCGACCAGATGCTCTGGTCTTCTTCGCCCTGAAGAAGACCAGAGCATCTGGTCGAAACGTCGGTAAGGTTTTCAACCCTGTTGTGAAGCTGATATTAGAGAACCAACCCTTTCTGATTATACCAATAATTCACCACATTCAATTATTCAAATCAGCACAGCTCTAATCATAAATGTAACACCTACGTACATGGACAGAGTTAGTTATCTGCATTACTTTAGTGTATGCATTCCTGTTGCCTAAAACTATGCACACATAGTTCTGCCTAATCAGTCATGGAAAACGGGACAGGAAGACAGCTTTATGAGGGCCTCAGGTACAACATCTGCAGACAAAGCAACAAGCATCGTGGGGTATTCTTGTAGTAGGCCAACCTGGAAACACAGACTCCAATGTGTGACCTTCCAGGAACTCAATAGTGGCCTTATTGTTTGATGAGTTGAACGTAATGTTAGCAATTGGTACCTGAACAAGTGCTCCACCTGTGGGAGAGAGTTTATGGCAATTAAGTGTATGAGAGATGTATCGACCTGCATACAACCTGCCACTGATGCTACTGTTTTATGCAAGAATTGGCACAATACGTTTATGACAATGAACTTAATTCTATTTTCATGTCATGGTCATCCAGACATACTTGACAGATGGCGATATTGGAGTGCAACTAGTCGAGTAGCACTTCGAAAGAGTCCTGTGGTTTGGTTGAATGTCACTTCTCCCTGTGGATGTGATTAGAAATGCATTATGGCATACATGAACTAGATATGTACACACTAGTACTCGATGAATGCTATGGGCTTACCGTGAGCCCATTGTAAGGTACAGCTTTACTTCCCACAATGTACGGTTCTACATAACTCTCATATTGGACCCCTGATCTGAGGGTAAATCCTCCATACTGAGTATACAGGTCATGTGTGATGCGGTGCATTGCTTCAGCCACTACCCAGACAGAGTCATAGATCAATGGTTCGTGAACATGAAGGTATCTTCTGTTGATGTCTTGGAGATTCTTGTATGCTTCAGCAAACTGTAAGAAACACATGTGTGTGCATACTTGCAAGTGTGCATGTGCACACACATATTCACACACACACTCACACACACACTCACACACACACACACACACACTCACACACACACACACACACACACACACACACACACACACACACACACACACACACACACACACACACACACACACACACACACACACACACACACTCACCTCCTCTCCCTCTGGCTGGCTTCCTTTCATCTCTCCATCAAAGTTGGGTACCACAGTGATTGCCCTATCCAGGAAACGCTTCATATCTTCCTTGCTACAGCTGGTGGGGGACTCGACTCCATCCCACTCCCACCACTCCCCACCCTCCATCCCATAGATGAACCACCGTTTATGTGGATACACTGCACCATGCTTTATCGCCTGTGAAAATGCACACAACACAATGAAGAGAAGTCAATGACATGGTCACATGTTTTGTCCAGTTAGTTTGTGGTCAGTGTGACGGAATGCATACCTGGCAGGCAGACTCTCTTAGAACATTGGCATGTCCTTCCAGGAAGTACACTGTTTTAGAAGCATTCATCTGAAAGATTTAGTTACACAACAGCAAACTTTGCAGTCATAATGTTCATTATTATGCCTGTAAGCAACATATAGTATGGACGTATTTCTTGTGCTTCTAGTGCTACATACCAAGTATTGCTGCAAGCCAGTTTTACCGCACAAAGCCACATTCTTCAACAGCACTATCTCTGCTAGCGCTGTCTCCTCACTATCCTGCAGTAATGGTACATACATAGACACGCATGAAAGTTTTGCATTTTGAAATTCACTGGTGTCAGTAATGTTAATGTCCACATAATACATAATGCATTATTCCCTATTAATAAAATTATCAAAATTGTATGTGTCAAAAAGTATGTCTTCAAATACACATGCAATGCGTGAATAATTCAGTCTAAATTTATACTTCTGATCACTATGTCCCTTTCCTTACCCAGTGTGGCAGGTCTGTCAATGGGTAATGTGTAAACTCCTTTACATTTTCTCGAAACCAAGTGAACTCCTTCACTCCAATGGCCTCCATGAAATTGTGCACAGCCGCAGTGACATGGGACAGCAGTGGCATCATATGGAAAGTGTCCACACTGTACTTGTACTCAGACAGACTGTAATCAATCTGTATATTTATGTAATGGTGATGGAATGTATAATACTCACAGAGCAAGTGTGGAGTGCATAGAGCTATTATATATAGTTAGTACAGAGATACCGGTCAGAATCAGTCATTTCAAATTCTGACAAGCAACATTTGATCATCAGGAATACTATGAATGTGATGGTGTCTAGCATACCTCCAGTGCATGGAAGAGCCCTGCCATGGTTGAGAGAATGTCTGTTTCTACAGGGCAGCCTCCTCCGATAATAAATAGAGGACTCGTCACTGTCCCATTTAATTTTCTTGGTAATTCATTCATGAAATTGTACATGTTCTCAATGGCAGTGGTGTCCTTGCACTACATGGGAGTATATACAATATAAAAATAGTTAGATAGGTGCAGTAGGGAAAGGACATGGTGTATGACATGTATGTACAATGCAAGCTTAAGCAGGCTCACAGCAGAAAACAATTCTGAAATAATTGACGCATGATATTCATATAGGCTTCCAGAGATGTATGCAGGCTGGAATACTTTTGGCATGCTATTATTATAGTAACAATTGAACTTCAAATTTCTGCACAGTGCATTGTGTTTATGCCATGCACCTACGTATAGACCTGTTATAGCCGTACAGTGAAAATAAGAAATAATTATATAACTGCATTCAGTGGCATGTGGTGGTGTATGTGACCATAAATGGACACAACCAAGAGTGACACTACATGCATGCAATGCAGCATGCATATGTCAATTATATACTCAGTTTTTCAACAACAACAAGTCAATTCTCATGCAGTTGCACCCAACGCACTTCTGTGTCGTAGACCACTCCCTTTAAGCAGTACCACGGGAGAATGCTTGTGTTGTCGTTGATCTGCTGAATGGCTAGTTCTGCCGCAGGGATTGCCGACGACGTCCGCAACATATCGGTGCTGGAGAACAATCCAATAGGAATCACCACCCTCCTGTCGTTACCACAGTCTGCGGCAGCGCTGAGGGAGAACAGAGAGATAGCCAACAGGCCTAGGGAGTACAGAAGCTGCACCTTCTGATAGTTCCACATCTTTACAGGTAGGATACAATGTACAGCTTAAAGGATCTGTGGAGTGCACTATACTAAGCACTTTTCATATTATATACTGCTCACTTTATATTGATATTCATAGGAACGTATTCAATCATGTCAAACAACACAGATTAGTTCTATCAGAAAACTAATTAGCTTGCATGCAATTGAACATGATCATGCATGTGTGGCTGATTGATTTAATTAGATATTGTTTATGCTTTGCAGCACCACAATATTAGATGATGCTGGTAGCTAGCATAGCCTTGCATGCATGCCAGATCCCCCTTCTGCAGGGGGTCTGGAGCGTGAGACTAGCTATAGATGGTAGCAGTGAGCTGCCGAAATGTGTAGTGTATACGTACAAGTTATAGCCCGGGGACGATAATGGCAGACAGAGTACAATTATATGAGGGCGAGTAATTATATTCTGATGGAAGTCTGCATGAGATTCTGCATGGATATATGCAACATTTTTACCTAATTACCAATTAGATATTACGATTAGATATACACAACAATATCTAATTAGTAATTAGATAATGTTGCATAGATCCAGAATATACCCATGCACCATTAACCAGCCCATTGCCATGGCAATGGGGTATAAATAATCTTTACAGCGTTTGGCTCCATGATGGTGAATTCAATCAGCAGTTTACCTCCTGTGATCATTACATACTACGTATAATAATTAATATTATAGTATTGTACACAATACCTTAAGGTTAACTGTATACAGCTTTAATTATAGCTTCTGAAGATGTTAACCACTTAATCATATACATACACATGTATAAGCATGTCATGCATGCAAGCTTCTTCAAGCTATAGCTTTCAAATATATGATATGTAAAATTCAATATAATATTGTGCATGTGACTTAACTGATTTATTAATTTTATGATTATAAACAAGTGCATGCCAATGATTCCGCAAAGTATTCACATGTAAGGCTCTGGCTCATATCAGAGCTCGACACCTCATATGCAATATAACACATCATAGGGGTAACCATTAATGCAATGTAAAGGGAGACAAATGGGTACAGTTCATACTTAGATGTCAACTACTGTAGTAAAACTACGTATTATTCCAAAGTGTAAAACAATGGCAGTTTACTTCCTGTTTTAGGGATCTTGGCAGTATTTGCAGTTGAATTACCGAGACTCCTTGGCTTCTTCAGCGTCCATCTTTGCCTTGACCTTGTCCCAGTCAACAGTGATCTGCACACAGACAAGTAGTGCAGAGACTTAAAGCAGTGCATTTCAGCATACGTATGTGCATATGTCCATGTGTGTGTATGTGAGGGCACGCATGAGTGAGTATGTGTTTGCATGTGTCTGCTGTGTGGTGTCTGACTTGTGCCTACCTGCTGTGAGTACTGCTTGAACTTCTTAAGGCTTTCCTCAGTGTTCAAGTCTCGAAGATACTTTTGCCTGAAGGCTAGTACAGTGTCCACATGGGTCTTGTGCTTCACAGCAAGCTCCAGTGCCCTGTTAGAGGGAGATAGAAGTACAACATATACACACTCAAAAACATACACACACCTTTTACTCCCTCTACCATGTCACAGATATACACATGCATTCACGCACAAACATAAACAGATGCGCACACACACACACACACACACACACACACACACACACACACACACACACACACACACACACACACACACACACACACACACACACACACACACACCTCTCCCAGTTGTATAGGTTAATGTTAAGTTCAATGGCTCTGAATATCATGTTGGACTGGAGGTAAATGGCCTCGGCCTGCTGTGGTTGCTTGCAGAACAGGGCCATCTCCGCATTCCTCCTCTCCAAGGAGGACAGCGAGCTAATGTGTTGGAGGTGCTGGACCTTGTGCACCTGGGGGGACGGGTATGTACAAACACAATACACAATTACATATGTAGACACTACACATACTATACACTGCACATTATACAAACAGCAGGTACATACGTATGTACATACTCAGTACAGTGTAGACTGACACACCATTTCCAGCATACGCATATGTAAAGTATGAATGTGGAAAGCACAGTAACCCAAATGTATGTCAGAGTCTAGTACCTCGTCAATGGCAGCATAAGCTGTCTCTGCTGTGGTGAGGTCCCTTGCCTCTGCAGCTATTCCAGCCAGCACCGCCCACAGAGCAGGGTCCTTGACAAAACGGCATAGTCTCACACTTGCTTCCAAGGAGCCCTGTCCGCCTGTCCTTACGCTGTGCAGCATTGCCGGGAAGGGAGAGATGCTACAACAGTGGGAGGGGAGGGGGAGGGGAGGGATGGCGTGTGATGCTGTGTGGGGATCTAACAGTGCAGTTGTTAAAACCCGTACCTGGTGGTGATGATAGCACCGTCAGACCTTCGTAGTGTGCAATGACTGCCAGTGAAAGTCAAAATTTGAGGGTTCTTTGAAAACTCACTAATACCAACAGAACAGTAAACCAATAAGGCACAAAGGGAAGCATTATCCATAATAGACAGAATAACCATTAGTAGTTAGGAAGCCAAGCTCGCACACACTTTGGCAGACACACACTCATGCCCACATCAAGGCATTCCTAGTACTACCTGCACACCCAAGCATACCCAGCTCCAATATATGAACATACAGTGTACATACACACTGTATATGAGTACCCATATACATGTACAGTACGTACATACGTACGTTGGTCCCCCAATACAGAGGAGTGGAGGTCCACACAATGTAGGCATTGATGATGGTCTAACAGTCTTACCACACCCACCTCCCCTCCTTCTGTAGCTGCGTCTTCCGCAAGAGGTCCTGGTCGGTGTAGACCACAGCTGGGTGGTACCACACTGAGAACTTGCCATCCTGCAAAGTGGCTAGGATGTTGGCTTGGTCGTTCCATCTCGTCGTGGTCACCATTGACCCTAGTGTGTGTGGGGGTGGGTGATTGTGCAGAAGCACGCACAGACACACTGATGCACTGACACTGTACATAGCTGACCAGTGTACTGTATGATGTACAACTGATTACCATCCATAGACCACATGTATCTTTATACTACACTACACACTCACATGCATACCAACCCCAACACGCCCACTTACACACCCACACTGGACCACCACCCTCCATGGGCACATCCAATCTGCACACCCACACACGCCATGCACCCACACACACACCCATGCACACACACACACACACACACCCATGCACACACACACAGTACCACACCTGTGCACCTAACTGCACACACACACAGTCCCACAGCCTCACCAATGTGTATCATCTTCCAGGAAGAGCTCCTGATTGGTGCCAGGTAAAGGTCGTAGCTCTTGTCAATATATGCCAACTGCCTCTCTGCAGTGGCTCCCTTCTGACTGAGGGCCAACTCAAGCACCTCACAGTGGTGCTTGAACCCTGCACCGTCCCCAATCACCTTCCCATTGGAAGTGTTGAAAATGTGAAGCACTACAGGGTCAAGAGACAGAGGGGCAGTAGGAGTGGAAGAGGGAATCCTAACAAAATCCACACACTTAGCACAAAGGAAAAAAACACCACCACTCAAGTTGCTTCAGTGGTTCAACAGTTCAAGTGAAGCGTACAACACCACCAGTGTGTGTTTTATGTGTTTGCATGTGTGTGCGTGTGTAGATACCTCTCTCATCCTTTCTGTCTCTGATGGCCACTGTGTCACTGCTGATTGACGCTGTCTGCATGTTAACACTCTCTGCACTGACACTGGCATGCTTTATAGTTGATACAACACGACCCTACCAGTGGTGGAGGGTGGAAGGGAGGGAAGGGGTAGAAGAAAGGTGGTGAAAGAAGAGAGAGGAAAGTGGTATGGTGGAGGGATACACCGTACATACATACGTAAGTCTGTCCTGATACACACATAGTCATTCTGTACCCTACACACACAAGCACACACACATGCATGCATACGTACATGTACACAGACACACATGTACAATGAGAGAGACATAGACCATTGGGTAAATTCACGTACAGAGGACTGCAAAATATGCTATCCTCAGCTGTTAACCCCACATACATACACCTAACCTTAAACTTAACCCCACTTAACATGAAACAGAGTATGCATTAACGGAATTCATGACTCTTACTCGACTGAGACTTTCCAATTAATCACAGGAAGGTGCACAATGACAACACGTGCAAATCAGTTACAGGGACTTTCCATCACATTGCAATAAGCCTGATATCCGTGATAGTCACTGGACCCAGCATGGAGTCGCTGAACTATGCTTAGCGATTGGTCCACGTCTTGGTGGACTATCACACAGCTTACAGATTTTGTTCACTAGTGGACAATCGCAGTAACACTAGACAAACATAAAGTCTTGAAAATGACTTTGTCTCATACACACACACACACACACACATATTGAAAGTGACTCACTAATACAAACACACTGTAGTGCCCCAGGTCATGTGCTGAGTTGGCCACTGTTATGACTAAATACTGTACACAAACATGCACCATTTGGCCCTACACTTCAACACAGTGCACCTCTTTGCCGTGCCTCAGTCACACTAAACCAACCATACATATCTGTTGCATTTATACTCAGTCAAACTAGCACACAGCACATGCACAAACACACACACACGCGCACACGTACAGACGCAACACACAACACACACACACACACACACACACACGCACGCACGCACGCACGCACGCACACACACACACACACACACACACACACACACAGGCACTCCTCCACACCTACAATAGCTCACATACATACATACAGTACCCCTCCATACCTCACCTCATAAGAGTACACCTGAATGCCTGAGAGGCTATCCACTAAAAGAAAATACCTGAGGGACATGTGAGAATATCACAACATAAAATATGTACATATATACATCTTGTTCAAACACCACATCCCTCGCTGTGTTGAAGTACCTTGTTACTCTGTTCTAAGTAGTAGTCACTATGTGTTTATGCATGCATCACAGTTTATACCAGCTTCACAGACTTAACTAGACTTCAGAACATCCTCTTCCAACCCGCTCCCAGTGTTCATTCTATGACTTTCCCATCTTCTCCTTCACAGTCCTCCTTCACCTATCCTTCCATACCTCACCTCTCCATTCTCTTCCTCATCTCCTCTCATCAATCCCTTGCTCTTCTCCCACTTTTGCCCTTCTCTCCTTCCTTCCTTCCATCTCCCCCACCCCTCCCCTCCCTTCCATCTCCCCCACCCCTCCCCTCCCTTCTATCTCCCCCACCCCTCCCTTTCCTTCCATCTTCCCCTCCCTTCCATCTCCCCTTCCATCTCCCCCTCACCTCCCTCTCCCTCCCTCTCCCCTCTCACCTATCCGTCTGCTTCAAGAGGTGAACTGAAGTATTCTTGAGATCTATTGTGACTGGAGTGTTCCAGCTCTGACAACTAAGTACGTACAAGAAGAAGAAGTTGACAACAAAAAGAAACAACAACATTACTACAGGCTCGTTGCTACATCACTGGGTGAAATATGAACATGTAGGCCCAAATAGCATGTACTGTACATTAAGGCTACAAATCTTAGCGGCAAAAAATTAGCATTTTGAAAGCCCAGAATTTGGCAGGGACCAATTTTAGCATTTTCTGTGTATAATGAGGTTTTGCCTGTACACAAAAACTTTGCGGGTACAATTTTTTTTAGTGATTCTGCACTACTTGCTAAATTCATTGAAATTAGTACCTGCTAAAATTAGTTAGTAGCTGGTAGCCCTCATTGCAATCCATTGTTGCCCATTTCCAAATTGCCAAAGTGTTTTGATGTGAACGAATGATCCACTCATGCTCAATTACACACAAAACCTGTTGCACTGTATTGTGTGTGCCTACCACCATATACTAGCCTCCAGTGTCATTGACACTATTGTAAGTGCTTGCGCTACCATTGGCAATTCATACGTACAGAGTGCGTGTAAGTTGTGCTGACGCTGCAGCAGTTTGTAAGGCAGGTTTAGATGAAGACCTACAGGGGGCATCCCCCTCCAGTACATCTCTATAAGTACTGTATGCTGGCAAGTATTTCTTGTACATAGTACACATACGTACTATGTACAAACAATACATAAGTACATATGCACATACGTATGTACACCCACTGAATGTACATCATAATTATACATACATACATGTGGGTGGCTGGGACAAATGCTGATTTAACTATTAAAAGCTGTATCTGTCATGACCTCCAATGCTTTAAAGCTTCACTGCATATGGAAACCTATATAATGACACAACTGTGATGTCATTAAAATGGCCACCTCAAGCAAAGGTAGAGATTAAACTAGCTGGAAATCGTATTGAGAAGGGTTAGAACTTACTGTAACAAGAAGAGAACGAAGTGAAGTGATTACTTACTAACAAAGAAACACTTTAGCAGTAACAAGAAACAAGGTTTCTAATACGTAGTAAAAAGGCTATGAACCTGCAGAAAGTTTCGAAATATATGTAGTGACGCTTCACAGCTTTGTCCCATCCTTAAGTATAATCATAGGACAATAACAATATAGATACATGGTATTAGATACAGTATGTGCGTACATGTACATGCTTGCTTACTTGAAGATGTACATCTGTGTGGCTGTGACAGCAATGAGGTGGTCCCAAGAGAGTGACACCTTCACCACCTGGTCACTGAACTCCAGACGCTCCTTGGAGGAGCTAGACAGGTCCAACACTTCAACAGTGCAGTCTCCGTTTAGGGTAGCCTCAAGATGTTTCCATTCCAGTTTCCTGTAGCATACACACACTATCAATATTAGCTGCCTAAGTGCAGACACACTGCACACACACACACACTTGTAGTACAGACACACACACAGACAGACACACACACACAGACAGACACACCCACACACCCACACACCTTCCCACAATGCCTGCAAAAAGCACACTGCCACCGCCACAAGCCCCCGCCAGGCGCGTCCCATCACTGCTCCATGAGATAGAGCCCACCGTCCCAACAGAAGACGTCTCAAGGCTGTATGACCACTGGATGGAAAGAAGGGTGGGGGAGGAGAAGGGGGTGGGGGGACAACAACAGTGTCTGTCATACACATTTCTTATTCGTGCTTTCTCAATATTAGCCGCCTAAGTGCAGACACACTGCACACGCACACACTTGTAGTACACAGACACACACACACACACACACACACACACACACACACACACACACACACACACACACACACCCACACCCACACACACATCCACCCACCCACTCACACCCACACACCACCCACCCACATCAGCAGTACTACAGCACTACGTACATCTATTGTTTGTATTCAGCATACAGTGTATCATTCAACACAAGGTTCAATGAAAATTCTTAAGCATACATACATACATATGTACACATGTGCTGTGGGCACATGTATATGTACATGTATAACCCTGAGTGATGTCCTAATGTGATGTAATGTGGATACTGGCACAATGTGATGTAATGTTGTGATGTAATGTGGATTCTGTCACAATGTGATGCAATGTGGACACTGACACCATGGCATTGTAACACTACTACTGCTCACTCCAGTTCTGTCACAAAGTCGAATGGTGTTGAAGGCACCCACTGCAAAGACACTGCCTGCAAAGACAAGGAGGAAGTGCGAGACATGTACACACAAGTTCACCCCTGCCCACGCATGCACACAGACACACAGACACCCACACCCACACCCCCCACACACACCCACACACACACCCACACACACACACACACACACACACACAGTAAAACTTTCTCTTACACAACTTGCATTAACAGAAAGTGTAGGCTAACGAATACAATCTCAAACTCCTTCCCATAATTGAATCCCTTTCATCATAATTTATTCTTTTACAATGACAGGTCACTAATATGCACCGTGGAATGTGAGAGGACACCTGTTAAGAGGGTTTAACTGACTGTGTGGGTCCCCTGTAACGTGAGCATGGCGCACTCAGAGAGCAGTTAGGAAAACAAGGTGTACTAGTGTGTTTGAGTGTTGTGCTTGTCACGCATGATCGTGAAGACATTGTGTCATGCAACATGCACACACAGTACACAGTACACACACATGCACACAGTACACACACATGCACACAGTACACACACATGCACACAGTACACACACGCACCATCTGGAGACCAAGCAAGGCTAGCAACGGGTGACTCGTGGAGTTGAGAGGAATACAGACTCCGACCAAAACTGTCCCAGACCTGCAGACATACAAGGGAGGAAGAGAACAATTCGCTCCATTACCACTCAGAAATGGCACACTAGGGTCATTGTACACTTGAATAGACAACAAACACTCCCCTAGGCTTACACACAACAGGCAGAAGAGTACAGGTGGTAACTACACGTTGTACCAATGTAAGCGTTATAATACACACCTGCTCACTCCCCTAAAGCTCTTCCCTCCCTCCCAGGAGGGTCCCACACACTGTGTACCTACTGCTCTCCTCTCCCCCTCCCCCAATCCACACACCTTATACCTCCTGTCCTCCCCTCCAGAGACAATCAGTCCATTCCTTTGGCTCCAGTCGACAGTCAATACAATGCCCTCGTGTGCCTTCCACTGACAGACACACAGCAATGGATATGCAGGTGTAAAGCGAGTGATAACAGGATAGCACTACATACTGTACACTCATACTGCACATCCTGGGCTACAGTAGCACAATGTACGTACCACATGTATGTATGTACACACACAGTGTTTGGATACATTGGTGTGCACACACACACACACACACACACACACACACACACACACACACACACACACACACACACACACACACACACACACACACACACACACACACACACACACACACACACACACACACAGTACCTGATTGGGTTTGACAGAGGGCTGAAGTGACTTCATAATAAGATTCTTGCCATTTGTGTGAATCACCTGATCTGAGTCAGGTGACCATGCTGCACCATAGACAGGAGCACCTAACAGAGGTAGACAGACAGACAAACAGACAGGCAGGCTGACATGGTCATGCGTGTCGCACTCAACAGCTACACTCTGCTGCACACTGTGCAGGTCACGAGGTAGAATGTGTGACATCTCCAAACCACACGGCCTGGCACACACACACACACAGATGCACACATGCAGTGGGCACAAGACTATACTCACCTAGCTGGGCAAGAGTTGAGCGCAGCATTCCTGTCTTGGACCAGACCTTCACATGGCCATCCTCACCAGCTGAGACAAAGTGCAGTGCATGAGAGCATTATGTATGTGAGGACCACACACAATGCACAGTCACAGCCACACACCAACCACACAAACACGTGTGCATGCTGTGTGTAGAGTGTGTGTGATTGTGATTGTGTTTATATGCACACGTATGCATGCATGTACACGCACACACACACACTGGCACACACACGCACACGCACGCACGCACGCACGCACACACGCACGCACGCACACACACACACACACACACACACACACACACACACACACACACAGTACCTACCTACCTGTGGTGAGTGCAGTGCCGTCATGGCTCCATCGCACAGCCAACACAGCTCCAGTGTGCCCTTCAGTTGTCTTCTCCACTTTCCCACTGCTGGACAAGAGAGCAAAGCGACCTGGAGGGAGTGGGGAGGGAGAAGGGAAAGGACAAGGACTGTGGCCTCCGTCATACAATTAACTTAAACAGCACAAGCTGAAGTTGCTATTAAGATCTTGCTATTTGCATACGTATGTACTTTACTACAGATGATAATGCAATATTGGGGTCCTGGCCACAATAAGGACTTGGCCCACAGTACTATTCATACACTTTGCACCACACAGCTGACAGCAGTTTCAAAATGTGCCTATTCATCCACAATGCAGTAATATACCATTGTGGAACTGCCCTGCACCCTCCCCTCCCCTCCAACCCCTCTCCTCCCTCCCTCCTCTCCCCTCTGCTACCTTCCTTCCTTTCTGCTCCCCTCCCCTCCAACCCCTTCCCTCCCTCCCCTCCCCTACCTTCCTTCTTTCCCTCCCCTCCCCTCCCCCTCCAACCCCTCCCCTCCCCTCCCCCTCCCCTCCCCTCCCCTCCCCTCCCCTCCCCTCCCCCTCTCCTACCATTGGTAGTCCCCAGTGCACAAATCTCTAATGCTCCACTCTTCCTTGCTCCACCTGTCTGGCTGGGGTACCAGTGGAGGGCAGTGATGAAGGTCTCCTTTGGCAGTTCCAATACCTGAAGCAGACAAACCCACAGTAGGTCTGACACACCAAGGGAGTGCATATTTGTGTTATGCATATGTGTGTGTACGTACATGTGTGTGTACATGCATTCACGTACATACTGCACCACATCATATTGATGCCTGCCTACATGAGTGCTGCTCACAAAGAGTAGCTACATGTAATATACGTACTGCTTACAATTCACATGTTAAGCTCACAGGCCACCACATGCATAAAACACACACACACACACAGTGCTACATACGTACAGTAGAGCTGGCTCTCTCCATCTCTGTACATCTCATGCATTCTAATACATACGTACGTACATACATACATACAGACGAATCCCTTCAATCAAGTTACATATGTACATATATTTCAGTGTCGGTACAAGCTCAGCATACAATGTGCACTGGATAAAATGCATTTAAAGGTGCACTGTGTGTTGTAACCATGCCCAATCAATGTGTGACAACAAGGACGCACACACAAGGCATGTACCAAGACATTGCATACATCACACCAACAACACCCACTGCACACAAACATGAGTACGTACGCACACAAGCTGTCAACAAGCTACTCACATCCACACGAGAACCACAAGCAACAAGCAGTGGAGCCCACATCCATCCCAACATACACCATGGCCATGTGCATAGAACACACACCTTTTGAGGCTCGTCAGAGTCAGAAGACCATTTCAGTATCTTGTGGTCGTCACTGCATGTGTTGAAGAGGATGTCAGATGATTTAGCATGTTAGCACACAGTTGGGTACATTGGAAGCCAGCTGGCTTTTCTGTTTGCTAACAGTGATGGGTTCTAATGGATTCACAGCTACACATGTCCATTCAGCCACAGTCATTACACCACCAGCAGAGCTATAGGTTGTGACTGTGGGGGTTGAGGTAGGGGGAGGGTGGGGTGGGGCCACTAATTGCTACCTGGGTGGGGCACTCTATCTTGCTGCTACGTATTTTAGCCCTGTCAGCAGTGTCTTATCACTGGGCACTGTATAGAGGCCGCTTTGAAATGTACATACAGCAAATACCATGCACACATATAACATACACACACACACACACACACAGAACTCCTGTACACACATAAACCCTTGCACACACACACACACACACACACACACACACACACACACACACACACACACACACACACACACACACACACACACACACACACACACACACACACACACACACACACACACACACACATGCATACAATACTGTACATACGTACCTGACTGAAAAGAGATCCTTGTTGTTTGCCCATCCAACACAAGTCACTGTGTCAGTGTCTGACTGAGTTAAGGAAGTGCCCAACACACACACACACACACACACACACCAATACCAACACATCACTAGTCTACCAACCTCAAGTGTCCAATATGTGAAGTGAAGGACAATACACCATACCCTACAGCAGAGCGAATACCTATACTGTATGTAGATTATACAGGCTAGAAAGTACGTACAGTGGAACCTGTCTATGATGGTCACTGCAGCTACCTCTCTAAAATAGCCAGCCTCCCTGGCCCCAAATAGCATTAAAGCATTGCAGTCTACGTACCTCTGTAGAGCAGCCACCTCTCTATAAAGGTCAGTTAGAACTGGCCCACAGGTGGCTGTCTTAGACAGGTTTCACTGTATTCCCAAAATCTTTATGTCCCCATGAATTAGAATAGGTACAGTACTTAGTCAATTTCAAAATGTTTCTCAAGAAGGTGAATGGCAAATGGCGTGACACCATAGCAAACAACAACACCATAGCTATAGGCATGAGGTGATGTTTAATAACAATACTAACAGTGACATCACACCACTTGGCCATTCAACTGTTTATGTAGCAATCGTTCTGAAATCAACTATACCACACCCAATATAGTTCCCAGTCTGCTAATTGATTTACAACAGAATTTCCCAACTGTTAACTACAGATATGGACACATGGAACTTTAAGCAGCCAGGGGCTGTTTGCTGACACAGCCACCTGCCACACCCACACCACACCCACCCACACAACCAGGAATGACTGAGTCATCCCCAACAAAGTCTTCATGGCACCCCTAACCCTAACCCGGTAAAGTGGTGGTCCCAGTCTCCCTTCCAGATTAGAGACCACTAGCTGTATATGAGGTATCCTGCTCATATCACAAAGGATGGACAAGATGAATTGAGCACATCCTACAAATTTGAATAAGAAGGATGTGTAAAAGCAAACTCAGCAGTGGATCCCTTGGGTAAATCAATTACACCATACCCCTACTTAGGGTATAGCAGGATTCATAGGGGTTGTGCACAAACATTGTGCAATGACATGAGACAATGTGACTCCATCACTGCCATGAGCTCAATGTTACATGAGCACATTGCCATGGCAACTTCCTTTGGTAATAGAATACTAATAATGACTTAGGTTGAACCTAGACCAATAGGTCCACACCGGAAAGGAATAGTTTTAATTGTCAAGTGTAAAATATGTGAGCAAACATCACTGCCATTAGGGAGCACTGTTTGAAATGCAACTAACACAAAGCTGACAACAGCACAGTGCCTACTTCAGAGTGCCAAAGATGCCAAGACAGAGGTTCTACATTGCTAGACTAAATGTATAGACCTCACTGCATTGCTTGCACACAGTAACAGCAAACCTACAAAGAACCTCATAACATGCATGCAGTTTTACATGTGCTAATCAATAATAGTCCAAGATCCAGTTCTGCAACAAATTCAATTCAAACAGATCACCCTGTGCTCCAACCACAAGGTGGGTCTATTAGCCAAAGTCATGAAAGGTACAGTCGATTTCAGAACAGTTGGCCAAAATGGCAAATGGCAGAACGACCAAATGGAATAACGTCACTATTAGTTTTACTGCTTGCCGTTACGTCACTCCTATTGTCCAGTATTGCCATTTGCTATGAAGTCACTCTATTTGCCATTTACCTTTTGGACTACCTATCTGAAATCAGCTGTAAAAATGACTTACAGTATGTATTTCACTCAGACATGACTTCACCACACTCAAAGTGTTCACACCATTAACACATTCAAAGCAGCCAGCCAGCATTATGGTGCAATAGACTGGAGGAATGCAAGGTCAGTTATCATGCGCGTAGTTGGATTACGTCATTCTATAAATAGTACCACTAACTCGAGTTCTAGTCACAAGACCACGTTGGAACATGCGAAAATGTACTGCTGATGCAATGACCGGTCATATAGCATGTGGCGCCTCAGGCACCTCGTGGGATGCTCAGGCATAACGTCATAGCACAGGCCCACGCCAGCACAACAATTCACTCTACCGCGCGCCCACTCGCCCTAGCTACCTCAGTGTCAGTACAGGTAGAGAATAACTCACAAAATGCACGGATTCACGTGATTTCTATGCCCGTTCTGACAAATAACAATTTCAATTCACAATACAAGAGAGGATACGTTGTTTCTGGTCCGTCCGGAATATCTCGAGCTTCATTTTCCCGGTCCTGCAATCTCCATGGAGACAAACTATTGCACAAAAAAGCAAAGTATTGCATCATCCTTTTAACAATTATATTATATATACAAAGTGTTTTACACATACCATTTTGTATAACAAGGATGATTATTATTATAAGTGTACAATTAGTCAGACGTATTAATATGTATTATTCTATTAATGTGGAAATTTCTGGCTGTAACTGGTTCCGACGTTTATTAAAAGGCGATGTCATGTGCCCCGGCTCGAGTAATCGTCACTCTGGCTGTAGGGTTATCTAAGAAAGTACTACAGCCACGGTCATGTGTTATGCTAACGGTGCGTCGGCTCAGTTGCCCTCTGCATCTCCCCCAACTCCGATAAAGTCGAAGACTTTGAGGGACTCCTCTACGCCGGCGAAAGTCTATCCTACTCCCTCTCTTCACGCCAAGGTGGACTCCAGTGGACAGGAGCGTAGTTTCGCCTCATATCCTGAACCGCAGTTCGCTGCTGGTGATAAGGGAACCCGCCGCGGAGGCGATACGGACAGCCAAGTCGTCTGCAGTTGCAGTAGCGGCGCGGCGCATCGGGCAGATCGGCATTGCAAATTGCACGGCTACTCTTTTGCCGTCGAGAAGAGGCAAGGCGGCATGGAACCCGTTGTAACTGGGAGGCAGCTCCCTGAGTGGAACCAAACGAATGTAAGTGCAGTATGTTCGTTTGCTTGGGCTTTGCACCATTCAGCATTTAATATGAGACGTACGTAGCGTCGCGATAGGCGACCATTAAATTTGGGTATGCGTGTGACCATAATCAAACTCCAGTTTACCTGCCTGGGCTGGGAAACCTTGTGTACATGCTGCAATAGACTTGAATCTCTTTTGATTGCATTAACAGCTTGCTGTACCCCTCCCCCCCCCCGCCCACCCCAGGGAGCAAATGCAGCCTTCTTCCCAAATTCGCCAATTCCCTCACTTTCCCCCTCACCTCCGGTGCCTGCTGCACTCCCGTCCCCAATAGTTGGCCAAGTTTGCTCCCCGTATGCTGGCTACCACTGGATGCCGGGGGTGTATTACCAGCCCATTGCAAGATACAGACACGACAAGTCGGACCGATTGGAAGTCTGCAGGGATTACATTCGAGGAACATGTGTCAGATCTCCTGAGGAATGCAGATTTGCTCACCCTGGTGAGTTGCAGGAAAGAGATGCATATACACACACATGAGCAAGAGAGACAGCGCAGACAGACAGACACACACATTCTAAGGCCCTACCTATGCCTGTGTACAGTACCTCAATACTGAGTACAGTGGTTTCACGATTTTTTACATCTCTATTCGATATCTACATGTGAGGCTATCGTTCCAATACTTTACTCACGTGATTGATTGCAATGTGCAAATGTCAATCGTGACTAGAAATTATGAAACCACTGTATGCACATATGCTTGCATCATCTAAGTTGTAACACGCACATACTCATGTTTGGGCAATTTAATAGCCTACTTGTGTTAGGTAGTGAACACAATACTCCACACCTCATACACACAAGCACACACCTCACACACAAACGCACACCTCACACACACACACACCTCACACAAGCACGCACCTCACACACACAAACGCACACCTCACACAAGCACACACCTCACACACACGTACACCTCACACATGCACACCTCACACAAGCACACACCTCACACACACGCACACCTCACACACACGCACACCACATAAACACACCTCACACACAAGCACACACCATACAAGCTCACACCTCACACACACAAGTTCACACCTCACACACACAAACGCACACCTCACACACACAAACGCACACCTCTCATGAACATGCACACACACTATGCTATTTACTTGCAAAGTAAAGTAGTACTTGGTACACGGATGGTGTGATTGTGTTTATCCCTTAAATATGCATTATTCCATGCTTGCGTCATTAAACATGTCACCATAACTGTTTAACATTGCCTTAAACGATGCTAATTAGCATTTTCACTGTTCTCCTGATATGGTCCTTTGAGCAGGAGGATGGTAGCAATAGTGTCATTATCCCCTGCAGCCAGACTGCTTGTGTTGCTCTGTGTCACAGGCAGCATGGCTACAGTGAGCAGGTGTCTCGGTAGTGAAGGTCAAACTGGCTGCCTCCTACCCTCCCTTTTGTCTGGTCATGACCTATAATTTGATGATTTCACCATATTTGGATATAAGGGGATTGTGACACCTTTGATTATCACTTATAAAGGCAGCCATGATTAAAACTGAGTACCCTGTCTGACAATATTTATCAATGGTGCATTGAATTATCTTATCTCCCAGGACAATGCTTAGGTGTGCAAGTTGGGCTCAGCTGTGTGTGCAAACCACTCTCACCTTGTGTCCTTGGTAACCTTCAACTTGTCACTTTCAAAATGCGTTAACTCACATCTACCCACACTCATAGAAATACCGCTATTGCATAGAACCTCTAAACGGGAACAATGGATGTAACAAGGGGTTAAAATGAACAGGATGTTTCGTCCATTTAGGACTTTAACAGCTGATATTGATTGCTTCTAGCAATTTCAGAGGACAAGAGCTTTGTCCCCCTCCCTCCCCCCCCCCCCCCCCCCACCCACCAACTGTGACTCCAGTACTGGTGCAGTTAGTGGGATTGGCACAATGTCCCGTGTTTACCCTTCAATCTATTTGCCTCCGCAGTGGCTGACTGCAAGCAACCGCCCCACTCTTTAACAACACTTCTGCTTGTTCTCAATCCCTCAGAACATTGTCACTGTATTGTTACTATAATAGGTACATGTGTATACTTGCAATACTGACCTTTTAACTGTTATGGGGACTGTTTGTTGTATAGAGCAGGGATTGTGTATAAAAACTATATACGTACAAGTACATTCTTGTATGATTACTATGCTGTAAGAGCTAGTAATAGAGAAGAAGCTTGTCCAGCTTGATTGTTGCATCACTGGAAGTTGCTTTTGAAGTCATTAGCCAATTATGTGATTTACCAAACATTTTGCCAAGTCAGCGCACCACCGAAGAAGCAGCTGAAACATTTGGTGGAATCAAATCCTTCAATAGCAACTTCCAAGAGAACTACCAACTTATACTCTATGCCTCTTAACGGGTATCCCCATTGCCATCAGCTATGATACCTGTGTACAAGAGAGCATCACTTCAAAGTGAAAAGATATGTACAGTTCAATTACTTCTGTTAAACTCTTTGCCACGAGTGCAATGTCATTTGAACCTCTCAGTGACCCTTGGTTTCAACTTTGAAAGGTCCAATCACACTAATGAATGTGTTAGTATGGCTCCTACTATTTTTGGTAGTGGTGCAAGCACAATCAAAATGCTAAGACTGCAAGTGAGCAGTCACCTGATCACATTCCTGACAGTCCAGTGTGTGGCCTAATTGTGAACCTTGACCTCCAGGACTAATAAGTGAAGGCACACCTGTGCAAATGGGTGAGCAGATACCTTAGGTAGCTTGCACCTCCCCAAAGAGGTGTCATCAGATTGAATTTGATGCACCTCTTGTGTTAGGTGTATTGTATCAGTGGCTTACAACATGATGTCACATAGAAGCTGAGTCAGCTAGTGAATTGTAACCCTATAAGTGCAGTGTATACTAGAGGGTTAATTGGTCTACTGGTGAATGCCCAAGCTTAGCAAATTGTCTGAAATGTCTTATATAACTAGTTACATGCATGAAGTGTTGTAATGGCAATACTGCACTCGCTTTAAGTCATGTGCGCCTCAACTGCTGATGTGTCTGTGTACTCCATACATGCCTCATCAATCAGGTATTCCTGATTCAGCAGGTGTGGTTGTGGGTTGGGGAATGTATGTGGAGTAAGTACCATCTTTTGAATGCCCATTCATATCTCTACTCTGTAACTGCGCAGTCAGTGAGCAATACATAGTGATTCTACTTCGCATTGCTGCATATCTCCTAATGGCACGTATGCTGGCCTTAAAAACTGTAGAAACATTACATCCAGCTAGTTTCACGAACACAGTCTTCAAACTTTCACTTCTAAGCCAAACTACAATCTAATATGGTCAAAGGGGAGAATTCATTCTTGCTTACATGGTTCAGAAAGAATTCACAAACTTAAGTCACATTCGAGGGGTAAGGGGCAATCAATCTACAAGCATGTACTTGACAGGTATGTACATAGTAGATGTTTGCCCGAAGTAAACGCCATCAACTGTCCACCCCATGCACAAGTCATAACATGTGGGGTGGACCCTTGTCACAAACGCGCACACACATTGGCAGGAATGGCATGTCATGTGATGCAACATCTTGAGTGCCTCGTGTGCAGTGGAAACTGTCTGAAGTCCCCACTGTGTAAGGTAACCACTTGTCTAAAGCAGCTGGCATTTCCGTCCTGGGGTTAGAGTCAGCAAATTGCACAACACTCTGTAATGCACTCATGTGTGATCAGCAGTCACCTGGTCAGGAGGTCCCTCATGTGACTGCCCAGTTTATACAGGTTCCTCTGTGTGACCTGTAGCATTGATGTTATGCATGGATACCGCAACCAGTAAGATCAGCAGCTGTACCACTCTGTGCTAGTGGTGTGAGAGTGTGTGTGGGTGGGATTACAGCCCACTTTGCAGCAGCCACACTTGTATCACACTTAGTGATTGAAGCATGGAATTTGTACTTGTGCGTCATATTATGTAGAGGTGATGTGGGCAATGGTTGTTACTCATTCAGTCTGATACATTAGGTCCCCAGATAATATGCTAGCAAGGGTGCACTGGACCATTTTAGCCATGTAAGGAGTGGCTAGTGGGTGGTTGGGTGTGGGAGAGGGTGTCAATCTTACAGTGTAAAGTGCAGTAACTGAATGCAGGGAGAGCCTCATGGCACAGTGTGCAATGCTATTGCCCCACATGACAAGGAGTGCCATACTGTTGGCATAAATGAGGTATCTTAAGGGAGCAAGAAGGGTTCTGTACCCTTCAAACCAGCCTAGAGAGAACACTGACATGAGTAGCGCGAACACTAGAGTGCACATCCATTTAATGTACTGTGTGCACAAATGGCAGTATGCAATAACAAACTCACTTGGTAGGTGATATAGGACAGCAGCGTTTGGGAGTGTGTGCCTGAGTGGGTATGGGGTGAGGAATTGAAAGCACTCACAAACCACTTGCTTTCCCTATTCACAACAGTGACACAACTTCACCTTGTGGCAGGTAGAGCAGCATAATCACCCCTCAAACGTGTAATAGTATGCAATTCATTGGCTGTCACAGATACGTGACTTTGTTGGTGGTTTAGAGATTTTACCATTATGGCAGGTTTATGGCTGGTACAGTGGAACCTGTCTAAGATGGTCACTGTGTAAGGCAGCCACCTCTCTAAAGCAGCCAGCCTCCCTAGCCCCAAATAGCACTAACTCAACTACACATGTGACCTGTGATACCATTATGGTGGGTTTTGGCTGTTGATACCTTTCAAAATCCTGATGTATTGTCAGAGTGTAGGTTAACGTGTACAGGACTGGTGTTGTGTTCAGTGTGACTGGGTTGTGCTGTGCTGTGGTTTGCACCCCTACATTGCATAGATATGGTACGACATGTCGCTACACACGAACTGTGACTGCCAGTAGCCACAGCAGTGGTAGTATGTTCTGTGTACATGACCAATTGCACCAATTGTGTTCGTGTGTGTGTGTCTGTGTGTGTGTGTGTACACATGTGTGTGTTCGTGTGTGTGTGTGTGTGTGTGTGTGTGTGTGTGTGTGTGTGTGTGTGTGTGTGTGTGTGTGTGCGCATGCGTGTGTGTGTACACATGTGTAGTGTTGATGTGTGTTTGTGCATGCGTGTGTACGCATGCGTATGTGTGTGTACATATGCCTGTGCAAGTGTGTGTGTACTGTGTAGTCTACAGGTATGTATGTATATTACCCAATGTTACCCAGTATTGCTCCCCAACCCTACATCTGCAGGTGACCACATTATCTTCGATGAGAGTGACTGCACAGTCATTGTATGCATGGACTTCATAAAGGGCTCCTGCACACGCCCCCACTGCAAGTATCTTCACCCACCTGCGCACCTCCAAACCACGGTGCGAGCAAGGCAGAACCGTGTCTACTTCAGTACTCCACCATCCCCCATGTATTCAACCCCGGGGCCATTTGTACCGCAAGCCTACGGTGGACTTCCCCAGGCAGTCGCCTACCCAATGCCGACTGCCACGGGATACATAGGCGGGTACCAGCCCCAGCCGATGTACATGCCCATGCCTGTCCCGATGCCCTCGCCGCCTCCAGCCTACTACCAGGAGCCGGTGCAGCCGGCTGCGAGCTCACCCATTCCCACACAGCCCTCTCTTGCACAACGCATGACTGCCTCCACGACAACCCTTCCATCTGGATTTGAAGGCAAGTGCATGACTATAGTGCTATTTTCTAACATAGCAGTATTTATAGATGTTGTGGTGTCTTTATTTATGAGTCTTCAATTGTTGTTGTTTATTGCAGATGAAGCTCGGAGCACACACACAGCTTGCAGCGAGGAAGGACGCTCTTCCATGATTGAGCACACACTGGAGTGAGGGAATCCCGTGGGGGGAGGCACCAGAGAAAAGTACTTGGGAATAGAGTCCCTATGATGGTAACTTACCCTACCCTAGACTCGTGAGATTTCTACGAAAATTAATTTCTTTGTGTTCTGTACTCTTTTTTTCCGCTCAAATCTCAATTCACTTTAATTCTCATTTCTCTATTGTACTGTACTTTTTTGTATTACGAAAAAATGTTTTTTTGTGTAAGCATGCAAGCACTTGTTCATTTAGTTACTTCTTAAAACTTATTGTTCTGTCTGTGCTTTCTACAGTTATGTTACTTTTTGAACCCATCATAGTTTAAAGGATCAATGTGTACGTAAATTTTGGTAGTTGTATTACACACTGTACATGTTCCTTATATTCACACATTTCTTACATTATACTGTACCTTTCTCGCTTGCTTGCTTGTACTGCATCTGTAATACACACGCATATCTACACATTAATACCATGTTATTGTGCACTGACTGGTCACTGTTGAAATAAAGGCATATTATTATCCTATGCTAACGCGTAGATTTCCTTGATCTGCATGGTGTATTGCGTTGGCCCTACATAGGCGTTGGAACCAGGGGGGGGGAGGGGAGGGGGCAGGGAAGCTGCAGAGAACTTTAATAGTCTTTGGGCCCCCAGGATTGAAAGTGTTCTGGCATATGCCCTGTTCTCTGCGCACACCTACATTATTACATTTATTGACTGCATGCATGCACTCTGGCAGCACAAAACACGCTGATACCAGTATATGTGGGTAGAAGTTCTGTCATTGCAAAATGGAGGCCCATGCCATATATGTGTACATAACTAATCAACGTGGTACATGCAAACCCTAGCACGTCGGCTATCAGGCTTCTGCTGTATCAATTCTACATAATTATGCCTAAATATTATGTATCTCAGTCCTACAAGTTCAAATAAAGATTTAAACCTAAGCTCTACCATACACGTAGTACCGTGGTCCTACGCAACGTATCACTTCTTGCAATAGTCTCATGTAGCCAGCCCTCTTCCACTGTTACTGGTTATTGTGCAATAGCTGGGTGGAAAGGGCAACAGTGGAAGCTGGGGAGTGGATCTGAGCTATGCGCGACTAACAAGGAAGCATTTTGGCATGGACAAACAGAATACTGGAAGGAACACAAGGAAAGATACGTACATTTCCTGTGTTACAAATCTTGTAATGAGCTTTACCAAAATCAGCCCACAAACAACTCCGACTGCACGTGTGTGTGTGGTACCTATCCCCCACAAGCCGACACTGAATAATGAGACACTGTTCTCCATATAGCCTCCTTCGAACAATGCATCATGTAAGTATGATACAAATTAGACCATGCCTTAAAAAGGACATACACACATGCAATATGTTCCGCACAGGGAAGCTAAGTACACAGTGACAGGACTGAAGAATAGTGGGCACTTGTGGTGGATAAGGTTGCTTACATAAAATGAGTTTCTGGGAAAAAGAGGAGTGACTTAAGGCTTTTGTGAGGGAGATAACAGTCTGTCTTTAACAGTTGAAAGACTAAACACGTCTGGAGCACATTTTTGTACCAGGTCCACCGCATTTGACTTGTGAGTGATGATCTGTGTGAGTGTGTGTGTGTGTGTGTGTGTGTGTGTGTGTGTGTGTGTGTGTGTGTGTGTGTGTGTGTGTGTGTGTGTGTGTATGAGTGCGTGTGCGTGTGTGTGAGTGTGCGTGGGTGTGTGTGTGTGAGTGTGCGTGGGTGTGTGTGGGTGGGTGCAAGAGTGTGTGGAGAAAGAGAGGATTATAAATTGCTTGCTGTCATTCATGTCTGATTTGCACCAATTCACCAAAATTAGGAGTCAGCTATATTATTGCATAAACTATCAGAATGTCACACAGCCTACACCAATTCATCAATTCTCTACCTGTTTGAACTAAAGACCACCAAATGCCTTGACCCCTCTTAATGAAGTACAGTGCAACACATGTGGGCAGGAAGTTCAATCATGTGGTCACACACAGCCATCCTGGACAGTGCCCCTCGTAGCTAAGAGCGGCATTCACTGATTGCACTTCACTTTTCAACATCACCCACCTTCCGTAGGACTGCCTGCGCCCGTTGGAAGGACACCAGGAGGTTATTTGACCTGTCAAAATTTCCCTAATGAAGGCACACAGAACATGGCAGTGAAGGCAGTATACTCTACACACATGTATAGACAACACACTCAGAGTGACATCATGTACAAGCTATTGGCTATTGGCACGTCCGTACAGACAGGCATATTGATTGCATGACATTTCTCTCACTGAAATCCCAGACCTAATGTGGTGTTCTCCTTAATCATGCATACTGTACATGTGTGTACATACATAGAGGTGCACACACCCACTTATACAGTACACGCAGACGCACACATGTACACACATGCGCGCACCACACACACACACATTAGCATACACACACACACAATTACGTGCACACCACTCAGCACACATATACTCATGTTCACACACATGATCACACACATGTTCACACACACACACACACACACACACACACACACACACACACACACACACACACACACACACACACACACATGTGCACAAGTGCACACACACACACACACACACACACACATGTGCACAAGTGCACACACACACACACACACACACACACCTGAACTATTTGTAACAAAGACTCCCTTGCTTTCCCCTCCAAAGGAGTCTGCTGGCTAGCCACAAGCTCATCCGTACACTGCTTCACTCGGCTCATGGTAGAAAGAACGGCATTCTCAATCTCAACCTGCAGCAGCGAAGACACAGAGGATCAAGAGAGTATGCACTTCATGGGAGAAGAGGGAGGGGACAGAGTGTGTGAAATAATGTGTGATGATACTGTATTGTATGGAGCAGAGTGGTTGGAGTAGACCATATGACAATCAGAGCCACGGTACATGTAACATTGTAAGATACATATGTACAGTATGTTGCACACAGACAGTGTGACAATGGTAGGGTTAAATTTAACAGTTCATGTACACAATTCCTACGTATACCTCCATCCCTACTGTATTACAAGAATACAAGTAATCTACACTGCAGGCTACTTGGACAAACAACATAGCAGAGCTATGTAGAAATAATACACTATAGAGAAGAAATCAGTTGAAATGTAAAGTGCACACACACACATTCACACACACACATACACACTTCCACACACACACACATATGTACACACTACTACCGCACACATACATACATACCTACAGTACGTACATACACAGATCAATTGAATCTAAAGGGATTTCATTAACTGGATAACCACAATCCTCCACAATCCTTCCCTGATTATCCTCTACTAAGAGGAGTCAAGCAAGCAGAGCAGAAGAATTTAAGTAAAAATCCATTCAGGTCACAGCTGCAATACATATGTAAATCAATTACCAGCAATTATAATTGATTAAAGAATCAATTACAGACAATAATTGGACATAAATGTGGTCTGAGGTGACTAAATATTGGCATACAGTGTGCCAGAAGAAATTGATTTACTGAACCATTGTGTCAATAACAGTCATGAGTGTCCTCACACCAATTAGGCAGACATGTGTCAGCTTTGACTGGATGCAATGGACAACAATTTCCCTATGCACTGTTCTTATGTTCACACTGTGGCATTGTTAGACTCAATAGTGGACCTAAGCTATGTAGCATCACTTCTCTCGCTCATACTGAATGTGAATGGCATTGTGCTTTGACTACTTTAGAGCTGTACCTCATTGAAGACGCTTCGCAATGGACAGTCAAGGAGAAACACACCTACATATGTCACTAGTGTTCACAGGCTAACTCTACTAAAGACACACTGCACTGTCTGGGAATGGTGTTCAAATTGTTTATCCAATACATGTGAGGGATGCTATCCAATACACTTGTGGGTGTATCTTCCTTCCCTCTCCCCCTCCTCTCTCTGGGCCCATCATTATGTCTCACCATTGACTCCAGCTGGTCGTTGATCCGGCCCACCCGCCATCCTTTGACTCTTAACCGTGAGTTCCTCTTCTGTGCTATGCTGAACACAGTAGGCTTAGATTGCTCTGGAGGGAGAAAGAACAAGGATGGATGCAACACACACACACACATACACACACACACTAGTCCTCTACATGTACAGTGGTCCCTATCTAAATAGGCCACAGGCAGTACCCCTGTGGTTCACACCACTCCATACAATTGACTGTCTGGCCTTACTCCACTAGCAAAGGTCAGTGACCTCACAAGTGTCAGGCATATGTGCAACAATGTGCATTACAAACAAACCCAGAGGTCTCAAAGGAGACTACTGTTCATAAAAAGGAAGTTCATTTATATACTGCACTGTATGTGGTGTGTGTGAGCATGTGTGTGTGTGTGTGTGTGTGTGTGTGTGTGTGTGTGTGTGTGTGTGTGTGTGTGTGTGTGTGTGTGTGTGTGTGTGTGTGTGTGTGTGTGTGTGTGTGTGTGTGTGTGTGTGTGTGTGTGTGTGTGTGTGTGTGTGTGTGTGTGTGTGTGTGTGTGTGTGTGTGTGTGTGTCTTAAGGTGGGGAGTGCACCTATTATCTCACTATTCATTCATGATGTCATAATTGTATTCATAGCGCAGCAGGAAGTATGGTCATCAACAAGGTTAACTACGTACACAGCCTAGAATTTGCCGTTCGTGCCAGCGCCAAGACTACACCGTTCCAACTTGATATAGAAACGATTCTTCCGCCACGTGTGCCCAATTGGCAAAGGAGAAGTGAGGAAGAGTCAGGGCCGCTCTATCACAAGCATTTCTGGTGATTGCAAAATATTCCTGTTGCGATTGGAATAATAAAACTTCATTTATTACGCTTTATTCAATCATCTTTCAAGTTAGACTTCTGAAACTTTCTAGCACACATTATTACCAGTAGTCCATGCATGTACGTGAGGATTTGTGGATATTATTGGTGTAGTCACTGCAATGGGCAAATTCTACGCAAATTTGTGAGACAGGAAAATGGTTTTTGCACTTCCTGGTCGAAATCGGAAAATCCCCCACGTACGATCATGTACTCTATCAAGAAACGTCTATATGCGAAAGCGCAAGGTCGTAGATGCAAATTACAAGGAAACAGGCGTAATAAACATGGTTTAGGTGATCGTCAGCAAAACTGTCTTTATCAGCTACCTCAACTAGCCAAAGAGGCAGCCTTCCTGCTACCTCTAGTTCAGGTATATCAGAAACAGTGTAGAAAGTAAGATGTAGCTAGTAGATACACTGCAAAAGTTATGCAGGTAACAAAGTCTCCATGCTTCTCACAAAAAAGGTGCACCCGCCACCTTAAGGCACTGTAAGTGGGAGCCGTCTATAGTTGTCATTGTATAAAGCAACCGCCTCATTTACCCAAAAACTGTCCTCCCCACCCCCTCCACTCCCTCCCTCCCACACACACCTTTGGTTCTTAAGTCGGAGTACCTCCAAAAGTGGCAGTGTGCTGCTTTTGTGTTTACTTTGCAGCCATTGAGCACAGACGGCCGCTTCAACTCAGCTAGACATCTCAGGCGCGTTTCAAAGTCTGTGAATGGGCCAGTAGAAGAATGGAGCATTAATGAAGGAACAGGAGATATGTACCAACAATAAAACTCAACACCACTACGACACCAACACACACCACATGCATGCATGGTACACACACACTCACACACACACACACACACACACACACACACACACACACACACACACACACACACACACACACACACACACACACACACACACACACACACACACACACACACACACACACACCAGTATCATCCATAAACAGCCGTTTCACAGCTGGCCCAACACCTTCTGACTGCTGTTTGCTTGCTCCCCTCCCCATGGAGGGACTTCCCCCTCTCTCTGGTGAGGGCGGGAGGTCCTCATTCCTACAAGCAAGGGCATGTGCTCCATCCATAGGTCCTTCAGGCACATTACTAGCAAATATGTCATCTGTTAGCAGCCTGAGATAGTGAAAGAGGGCAGGAAAGAACAAGGTGACACTTTTATTGTCTGAAACGATTCAGCCGGGCTAAAAGTGGCAATACATGCCTGCCAAAAACTTTCATTGTGACAAAATGTCCCCCTGTCCTTGAAATTCATGATGCCTCTACTTCTAGCATGTATAAAGTGTGTGTGTGTATAACACATTGCTTCGAGCAGCCATCAAACCAATGGCCACTCCATCAAACATAGTGAGAATGAATAGCAGTGGATGTCAACCAGTGTTGTGGTATTGGTAATGAATAATTGTAATTAACTGTAATAGATACACTTTTTCAGTAATCGTAATTTAATTGGAATTGAGATATATTTGCTGAAGTAATTGTAATGGTAGTTGATTACATTCTTGTAATTGATACCTAATTACACAATTACAAGTAATTACATTTCTTTCCCTTGGCTACCAAAACACTAGACTGTTGGAAGAAAATCTAAAGATTACCCTACTGTTCAAACCTAGCTCGTCAAGTATTCTCCGTACCAGCTTGGAACACCAAGTGAATTACACTGGGGAATATGGCACCCCCCTCCAGGGATTTAGGCATCTCCGGGAAACTAGTCATCCACAGGGATTCAGGTATTCCCCAGGGATTTAGGCATCCCCTGGAAACATGGGGCCAATGGCACTAAATTCCTGCACGCAAATTACACGCAATTACATTCCTCCTCCTTGGCTATCAAAACACTAGACTGCTGGAAGAAAATCTAAAGATTACCTTAACAATTACCCTACTGTCCAAACCTAGCTCGTCAAGTATTCTCCGTACCAGCTATGCCTGCACTAGTTGAGCACACATTCAGTCGGGCAGGCAAGACTTTGAATCCACATGCTTCCAAAAGAACTTGAAGCACCGCTATTTCTTAAGATGAACTCCCAGTTTATGTAACTTTAATGTAATTGTAATTGTAATTGCTTTCCAGTGGTTGTAATGGAAATTAATTACATGCAATATTAAAGTAATGGTAATTTAAAATAGCCAAGTAATTGTAACCGTAGTTAATTACCAGTAAACTGTAATTACTACAACACTGATGTCAACTAGAAGTGAGTGTGGGAATGTGTATGAAGAATCTGATGGTCTAGACCAGCTGGGACAACATACACACTGGAAGGGGAACCATCTGGTACGTACCAACACTGCGCACACTGACTACTAACAGGCATGTACATATACATACACACAACAAACACATACAGTAGATACTGCACCCATAGCAAAGACATACAGTAGATACTGCACCCATAGCAAAGACATACAGTAGATACTGCACCCATAGCAAAAACATACATTAGATACGGCACCCATAACAAAGATATACATTAGATACGGCACCCATAACAAAGACATAATAGCTACTGTACCCATAAAAACACCCACTTGCACACCCACATGTCCATAGCAGTGGCACATTTCATAAGCACACACACGCGCACATACGTACATCTGTACCCCCACTCCCCACACAGATTATCTCAACTCACATATTCTGTTTTCTTGGCTTCTTGCGTGGTGATAGCATGTCGGTGGAGTTGTCCGAGGAGTGGTGGTTGGAGTCACTCTGATTACCGCTCATCCTACACACACACACACACCACACAACAGTAAAGGATGAACAAACTCCAGCACCCACACCCACACATCCACCCACCCCTCCCCCCACACAGCTGAGGATCAAACAGTTTTCATAAGGCAATCAAAAATGATAGTCGCACAATCTAGGGGGACAAGATGCAAACAACTTAGGGGTGGAGCTAGGGGAATCTCCCAGGACTCCCTAGATCCAACCCTGCTTGCTAATGTCCTTGCACTGAGCAGTCCTCGTTCATTTCAATGTGCCCCACAGCACGAGAGGAGGATGGCAGTGATGGATGGCTGCTCAAGTTTGATGATGCAATTAGCAGTGAACAGAGTGAGGCAATCATGAGGCAGTAGACATGGTTCTTGCGAATGTGAATCAGTATTACACAATAAGGCCTCCATGAAGTTATACAATTGCATCATTCTGTTACCAATAGCAACATCCAATTACGGTAGGACAACCATGCTGAGAAGTTGCAGACACAACATGCCTGTTACATGTGTACATGTACCTATGTACGTAGGTACAGTGAATTCCACTGTACACATATGTAGACTGCGTAATAAGGTACGTATAGGCAAATGTGTCTACGCTATAAGCCAATGTATTACTGTGTGTAGGGGATGTGTGCAAAGGTGTCCTCCAATATGGTCCCCTGCACACAAGAATACACTCACCCAAGTGATCCTGTCCTTGAAGCGTCTGGGCTAAGGGGGTCCCCCTTCCTCAAGCTACGTACATATGCGTGAAAAGGATAAGGGAAGGCAGTGTGTGTGTACCACAGCCATGTGTAGGTGAGGGAGAAGGCTACACGATACAGGATATACTAGTGCAAAGGACATACATACAGTGTAGTCACTCAGTACTAAGCACCATTGTACGCTCCGCCTAACATGCAATTTGTGCAAGCACTAACACAAGCATCCACCCACATGTGTATATGTATCTACATATGTGGTACACTCCCCCACACAACACAACACATGCACACACACACACACCCACACCCAGCCTGCCCCAGTACAGGTGGTGTGGTCCACTTGAGCAGACCAGTCAGAAGCTCACTTGTCATGTGACCTCTTCCTGAAGAGAATGCTTGGCCGTGGAGGTGTACTGACAGGTGAGGAGGGCATACCGGAGCTGGCACGGGGAGAGTTTGTGAGGGAGAAAGGAGCACCTGGCGGGGCCGCCGATGGGACTGGGGCGGCGTGGCTGATGGACCCAGGTGTGAGCCCAGTCGGGGGCACAGAGGCAGCCTGACATAGGCAGGAGGAGGAGGAGGAGGAGGAGGAGGAGGAGGAGGATATGTGTACACAATGCAACTGACACAGACAGGAAGAGGAGGAGGAGGAGAAGGAAGGGTATGTGTACACAATGCAACTGACACAGACACAGAAGTAGGAGGAAGGGTACACGTACACATTGAAGCTGAGGCTAAGACAAGTTCCTCTAATATTACTGACACGATGCACAGGCTATTAACACTGTTGCTGGGCAAGTTAGGGCAATTCAATTAACAAGCACCGAAGCATGAGGTTGGGCTTCACCATTAGATAGGAGTGTTTGCCACACAGGGTGATACGAAGCTATGGATTGCTGCTCAAATTGGATGTGGTAAAGAATCTTTGAGAGTTCAAAACAAAATTTGAGCCAGCAACTGACCGTGTTTCCCATACCGTACCCAAGCTGAAGTGTCCACAATTCAAAGTTTCAAACAAGCAATTCTCCATTAGTATGATATCGCAAATTACAATTACAGCTATGTTATTACAATTATTGCCCCCTGGAGTGTGTTCACAGAGTAGCCTCAAGGCAGGACAGTTAGACTACACAAGAGCACAAAAGCACTCAATTCCACCAACATGCATAGTGCAGTGAAACCTGTCTAAGACAGCCACCTGTGGGTCAGCTATAGTTGGCCTCTATAGACAGGTGGCTGCATTACAGAAGTACAGCAGACTGCAGTGTGTTAACGCTATGTTAGTGCTATTTGGGTCCAGGAGGGCTGGCTGTTTTAGCGAGGTGGCTGCCATATACAGTGACCATCTTAGAAAGGTTTGACTGTATGTTCAAATCCCCTTCTGCCTCTCTCCCCTCTCCACCCACTTACCTGTGTCTTTCCTGCAGTTGAGGAGGGAAGTGAGGCAGACTTAAGTGTTCCCTGTCCTGGGGTACTGGGAAGAGTGGGTGACAGCCCCGCCCCTCCTTGACGATAGCTCCCTCGTCCTGCCACTGCATGGGTCACCGAGTTAACAGGGGGAAGCTCCTCCTTCACACTGACAACACCTGCCTCCGAACCCAAATCATCATTAGGGAAATGGGAGTGGGTCTTCTCTGTCTTCACAGCAGGCCCAGAGGGGCTCTGCTGCTGTCCGGAAGTGGCGGACAGGGCCTTGCTCGCAGCTTGTACTAGACTGGTTATCTTATGATCTGAAGGAGCACCATGCTGGCTGCCACCGCTTGGTTCAGTGATGCCGTCTGCCATGCTGGTGACGACTTCATTGCTGTCTCTGTTGTGCACAGTCGCACCCGAGCCATCTTTGAGAGAGAGGGGCAGAGAAAGTTGTGGCATCGTGCACGAACAACACACAGCAGCATGCTTTCCACCAACGTGCATTTCGGGCACTAGACAGATTTCTACACACTTTAAACGGTTGTTACAAAAATAGGTACTGTGTCTTTGATTAGATACGGTTAGTATTGTTCTCCGTGCTATAGGAGCCCAGTCCATCAGTCTCCTCACTGCTGTGATCACACTCATGACATCAAGATACTTACAGGAGGTATTGTTGACCGCTGGGTAATTCAGCAACCAACCAACCTACTACATACATATATCGGCAATAGCAAGACTGAGGAGGTGCAATGAGAGGTCGAGTGACATGACATCAAATGGTATACCATTTCTGTATGGGTTTGGAAACTCAGGCAATCAACCTTCTTTCACTGAGTAGAAACACGTATACGAATATCGTGTATAAATTCACACAGTGTATGTATGTATATGGTCCCCAAGAAAATCCAACTAGTGAAATTAATAGTTGTAAAGAAGGAAGTGAATGGTTTACAGTACCTACACATGCCAAGTGTTAGATAGCAAGATTGAGTTTAGCCAATCAAAGGCTGAATAAGTGAGTTACTGTAACTTGAATTGAGTTAATTAGTAAGCACAATTAACATTGCTGGCAAGCTCCATTTAGCCAAACACACACTATTCAACTGCAAAAAAGATGGACACATCCATACTGCATGTTACTATATACGTAGGCATTGTTCCAGCAGCACGACTGCTCTGGGAATGGCTGGTTAAAGGCAATTTCAGCCACCTGGTCTAGCCATGTCTTTCTTACTGCACTTCAGCCACCTACGTGTGTATGTAATTGATCCTTTGGGAAACAATTTGGTTGCTGGGAGGCCAAATTTGATGTTACGGTTATTTGCATTAAATCCAGTGAATGGCTCAAACTTGTGCATACCTGGACACATGGTACCTTGTTGTTGGGCACGTCTCCCCCCTTCCCTGTACCTAACAGTGTGCATGCTCACCTGATGGAAGTCCAACTGTCTTCCGTTCGCCATGTGGGTGGGTATCCCCGCCTCTCCTCCCAGGCACTGACTCCCCTCTATTGCTACCCACTCCTGTGTAGGGGGCATTGGTGTTGTAGTGTGTCAGTAGCTGATCTGGGTCAACTGGAGGGGTGGGGGGAGGGGGGGGAGTGGGGGATAAGAGAGAAACTAAGTATAATACTAATATACAATATCGCATAAGTATGGTTCTTAACAGGCACTCATAAACTTGACTGAGATGCGAAGTACGTACAGTAACCACTCTCTGAATACAGTGGAGTGGTCACATTAATAGGATGTGATTGGTCAAATTCAGAATTATCTCTGAAATAAGGACACCTCTCTAATGAGGGCAATGCCTACTGTCCCAGCTACATAGAGATGTGTACAAAACTACCTCTGAAATAAGGACACCTCTCTAATGAGGACAGTGCCTACTGTCCCAGCTACACAGAGATGTGTGCAAAACTACCTCTGAAATAAGGACACCTCTCTGATGAGGACAGTGCCTACTGACCCAGCTACACAGAGATGTGTACAAAACTACCTCTGAAATAAGGACACCTCTCTAATGAGGACAGCGCCTACTGTCCCAACTACATAGAAATGTGTACAAAACTACTGTACCTCTGAAATCAAGACACCTTTCTGATGAGGAAAATGATTAACTACCTATGAAAAGAGGACACCTCAAACTGCCCCAAGGTGTCCAGAACGGTGTGGTGTCAGTGTACATTAATGCACAAGTGAAACTCACACTTAGAAGACTTAGAACACACATGTAACAGTGCATGCAGCTGACAGTGAGACAACACAGAAGATCGTGTTCTCATCGCAAATCCCACAAAGCAATACACCATGCATGCCTTCCATTCCTTTCCCCCAAACTCACAAGAAGGGGCCGATTGCATGTTTGATCCAAACATGGACTGTCCATCACTGACAACATCTTGCACCGCATCTGCTAATGATCGCACCATGTTCGACCCGGGGATGGCTGCATTCACAGGCGCCTTTGACTGCTGCTGCATCTGGAAGAGTGGCGCTCCAGTGGGGGCAAACGGAGGGAGGACCATCACGGGTGGGGAATGGAACCCAGGCAACACCTGGGAGAGGCGTGCCAAGTCAGCAGCTTGCTTTGCAGTCATCTTTCCTTGCTTCATGTCGTGATAGCTATTGTAGGGGCCATTACCTCCCGTATCAATGCTGACATCATCTTCTTGGTTTGGCGAGTTGAGAGAGTTGCTCCCACTCATTGCTGGTAGCGCTCCCGAGGAAGGTACGTTAGCGCCCATAGGAGAATGCTTCTTCCGTGGCTGTGACGGCGAGGCAGGGGAGGAGGAGGGAGAAGAGCTGCTTACAGATACTGCTCTATTCATCGTCTTCGCGCTGGTCTTGGCTGGGATGGGTGGGGACGAGGTTGAGGGTGTTACTTGGGGTCTATCGGACATGACCGAAGGTAGGGCTGACACTGTTGGGAGCCCCGGAGCAGCAGCCGCTGATCCATGCTGAAACATGAGGAAGGGTGCATGGGACATAGGCGTCTGCATGGAGTTGTAAAGTGCAGCTGGGTTGGCCCCTGAGGCAATGAACATGCCCGAGGGGTTGGCAAGGCTGGGAGGACCACCTGTGCTGGAGGCACGTGGTCCCATGGACATCACTGGATGACCCAGGTTGAGGGCTGTAATGTGCGTGTGTGTGGGGGGGGGAGGGGGCAGGTGGGAAAGATTGTCTCATAGTTGTTATAAATTGTTAGCACCAGAACTGCAACGACCGGGATAGTTAGTGTGGACTGTGTGCTACATGTACACAATCAGGAGAGGACACACCCACACCCACACACACACAGTACTTACGTATTTGAAACATTGGAGGCCCAAGGTCTCCAGGTTTGCCTGATGGAGCTTTCATCCCAGGAGCAGTTGGCGGAGCTGGTGGGAAAATTGGGGCCATATTGAGGGGCGGAGGAAATGTCCCCATTCTACCGGGAATCATAAAGTTGAAGGATGCATCAGGCTGCTGCTGTGAAGAGATGGGCATGCCAAGGGAGGAGGGAACAGTGCCAGTAGCGGCTGGCCCGGGAACGCCAGTGTGGTTGGAGGGTAGGGAAGGGTTCTACAGGAAACACAAAAGGAGGTAGTGGAGTGGACAATGAAGAGGGCATTAGGGTTGAGAGAAGGTAAGAGGGATGCTAGGAATAAGGATGTGAAGCATTGGGTAGGTTCAGTCTTCTCACATCCTGGCCCTAATTCTCTGCGAATTCATTGTGGTTTTGAGGAGACATCCTACATGTGATTGTACAATCAGCTCGTGGAGAATGGCAGTTGGATGCAATACTAGGGTAGGTTATGTATGTAGGTATACGACTGAGCACTTGCTAGTGTTGATCTATAGTCACCTACTGCACACAGGCAATGCGCAGTGCTATGACATCAGGTTATGAGAAGCACTGCCTCTGCTGAGTGAAGCACCAGTTAGGATTACATGCTAATTAAGTGGTACAGTGGAACCTGTCTGAGACAGCCACCTGAGAGTCAGTTATAGTTGGCCTTTATAGAGAGGCGGTTGCATTACAGAGGTAGTCTGCAATGTTTTAGTGCTATGTTAGTGCTATTTGGGACCAGGGTGGCTGGCTGTTTTAGAAAGGTGGCTGCCATATATAGTGACCATCTTAGAAGGGTTCACTGTAGTAGTAGTATTTACACTATGTGTGCAATATCTGCCATAAATCACCGCCCAACATGCATGATTTAGTGACATCAGCAAAGTGCATGTGCAGCAAGCTAACGTTGCTAACCTGTCTGACCTACAAACATTCTTTCTGGCACAAGGTGTATACTTCACAGCTGCTGTATAGCTAACTAGCACACAGCCACCGAACACAAACCGCTTGGGTACAAATGGAGCTTGAGTTACTACAGACAATATCCGTCACGCAGCTTACAGTGCGCGCACAAATGGAATTGCGCAATCAAGTATTTTATACTGCTAACATAAGCTATAATATAGCACACATTTATATTGCCACCAAGTGCACGTACCTCGGGTCGTCTGCCGTCACTCATGAGCTTTGATTTCTGCCTTTCACAAACCTTTCCCAACAAAAGGGTCTACAAAAAGCACACACACACAGATATAAGGTCAGATTATGTCAGGTTGCGAACAACAAAGCTACGCATCAGCTGTCTGATAAAGAGATGGCAAGACCCCCTTGCCGCCACAGCCTCATGAGGCTGTCCACAAGTGAAACGCTTTAAAGACCGTTACAATGACGCTTTCTGGCACAATCTAATCACCAAATCTTCCAATTATAGTATACAGCATCTGGAAAGGGGCAGTGGGTAGTCATTGGCACTGACCTTGTACAACGGGCAGCAAACTTTAAACGCCCTTCCTTATAAGATAGGGCGAAGGTTTAGAAATCCAGACAGCGTTGAATAGAACCCTGATAGATTCAAAGAAGCTGAAATTCTTCCGCTGCGGCTACATCCACTCACGTTGATCGTCTTCTTAGCCGACAAACGCAAACGTTGACTTCCGTATAACTCCGTTTATGACCAGTGTGCCGCTAAACGATCCCATAGCAACACGTGAGCACTGACCCCTAACTAGCAGCCCATTGGTGCAGACAGGTCACATGACTTCTATTGATGATATTCATGGCTAAAAGCATCACGTGACTACATGCGGGACGCGCCCGCCATTTCGAAAGAACTCGTCTAATGGATGTCTTGAAGCCTGAGATTATTGACATAGACGGGCGACAATATCGAAAACAAGCCACATTTTCTTCGTTTGGAAATTCAGATAGAACGGCCTCCTCTCTTCCGTGTGACGCGGAGGATGAATTTCCAGGTATATTTGTGGGTTTGACCATGTGTGTGTGCGAAGCTGTCGCCCACGCACTGACTGCCCTAACATTAGTGAATGGTTGGTATGCACATGTCCGAGTCGATATTGGCAAGCTAGCATGCCAGCCACATAGTTTGACATACATTGACCACCTGGATCACAGTAGTAGGAGGGAAGAGGCTAGGGGATCGAATGACTTTTGCTTCTATTGCATTCAGACGATTGTGAGGGGGAGACCCTGCCGTTAGAACAAGGGGTGGAGCAAGTGGCACAGGGGTACCGACTGAGGCTGGACATCCCTTCCGTCTTTTACAAGTACCTGATTGGAAAGCAGGGGCGCACGCGTCGCCAAATGGAGGAGGACACCGGATGTCAGATTCGGATACCACGACAGGGTGAAGATGGTCCCGTTGGTCAGTACAGCCTCACCTTCAAGTTGTGTGTGTGTGTGTGTGTGTGTGTGTGTGTGTGTGTGTGTGTGTGTGTGTGTGTGTGTGTGTGTGTGTGTGTGTGTGTGTGTGTGTGTGTGTGTGTGTGTGTGTGTGTGTGTGTGTGTGTGTGTGTGTGTGTGTGTGTGTGTGTGTGTGTGTGTGTGTGTGTGTGTGTGTGTGTGTGTGTGTGTGTGTCCATGTGCACTGACTTTCATAATGCTCCCACATCACATAATTATCTGAGTATTGTAATGTTACAAATTTTAGAGGCAAAATTTAGTATTTTGAGAACTCCAGGATTTGGTGGAGACTAAATTTAGTGATATTCAAGTGTTTTGTGTATAAACATTTTTACCAGTGCAAGCAAAGTTTTGTGGGTATAGTTTTTAACAATTTTTGCGCTACTCACTACATTTGCAAAAAATGTGCCTCAAAAGGTTAGTGGTCTTTAGGTAGCTGGGAGTGAATTGCTGAGTTGAGCATTTGTGGTACACTCATTTGTTATCTGGTATGCATGGAATGTTGGTGGTTGTTCAATAGAGTGTAAAGCCATAGATATGGTGTCAGCCAAGTGGGTGTACTGTTAGTGAGCAAATGACCATTGTGCGTGCAATTGGCTGGGTCCCTCAAGTCCCTTACAATGGTGTCCACGTTCCCCCATGTTACTTGAAAGCTCAGCCTTGTCTCCTCCTGCCTCTTTTGAACAATTTCCAATCAGAACATTTGAATCTAATCATTGCGTCATGATTGTGGAGTGTTGTTCATTCTTCTGTTCGCAGTGTTTCACAGTGACCAATTGTCAATATACCAAGCAATGCGTATTGCCTTGCTTATATGGTAGTGCATACTATTATTGTGTTCTCTTGTCCCCATTGCTTAGAGATTATGGCCAAATCACTCGCCAACGTTCAAAGAGGGCGCACTCAAGTGGGTATGATAGTTGAGAGTGGCCGGAGGAAGGAGGATAGCACACACTTTGTAGCCATTAGTTTGAACCAGCCACACATCCAGGACCGCCTGGCAGCATTCAATGAAGAGTGCTTGCAGAAACATGGCAATGTGAGTTAGCCTTCAACACAAAACACCTTTGTGCAGGGTGCTCTCATGTCCTTGCAAGACTGGCTTGTTCCTTGATGCAGGCTCGAGGTGTTGGGAGGGAGGTACTCCAACGTCCCGCCAAGCTGCACCTCACCATTGGAATGTTGAAGCTATTCTCACAGATAGAGAAGGTGAGGTGTATTCCTATGCTTTGCACTGTGGTACATTGTGTGGTTGTGGTTGTGATGGGCCATGTTATTGTACTTGTATTCACTGAAGGATGAAGCGGAGAAGGTGGTAGCTAACTGTGTGGAAAGACATGTGAGGTACGTACGTAGGGCAGTTGTCTGGTATGGTAGGACACCTCAGCTCACTCAACAATGGACTTTGTACATGCTCGTAAACACAAACTTGCATACAGTGCACATGCAAACACACACACACACACACACACACACACACACACACACACACACACACACACACACACACACACACACACACACACACACACACACACACATACACAGTAGATGAAGCCTGACATTGTTACTCCTTCTGTAGGCCCATTGTGAGGGGATCCCCCTTATTGCTTCAATTGAAGGGTCTCGAGATAATGGGAGATGACCCAAGTCAGTCACATGTTCTGTACATTAAGGCACATCCCACAGACGGGTCTAACAGGTGTGTGGTGTGGTGTGTGTGGTGTGTGGTGTGTGTGTGGTGTGTGGTGTGTGTGTGTGGTGTGTGTGGTGTGTGTGTGTCTGTGCATGTGCATGTGTTTGTACATACGTATGTGTGTGTTTCTAGGACTTATCAAATGAGTTCACACATTTCAAGTACCAGTAATGTATGTAAGTAGTCATGCATGTACTGTAGACTGCAGACCCTGGTGAATGCAGTTGCTAAGGAGTGCATTGACGCTGGTGTAATGGAGAAGAGCCATGGCCGTGACACAGTGAAGATCCACGTCACTCTGATGAACAGTGGGTGGAGAGTGGAGGAGGGAGTACAGAGAATGGGGAGACGAGGCGAAGAGGCATTTGATGTCAGAGGAATATTGAAGGTAAGTCTAGACGTGTATCTGGCAGTGTTATTTGAGTAATATATTCCTTTTGCAAGTGGTTCTTCTAATCTAGAATAAATCCCATTGCCATGGTAATACACATCTAAACGATGATTCTAAATCTCAGTGAAGCATTCCAATTTCTTTGTGCGTGATTCTAAATCAAGTAGACATACGTGGGAGGCAGAGTGCGCATGACGATGAATCCCATACATGTACGCTGTGGGCAGAGTACACGTAAAGTTTATATGACGTCATCACAGCCATATTGTATCTGCTGTAATATGCCCTTGTTGCTGTGAATCATTCCTTTATTTCTCGTCGTATGGCCTCCCTACCAAGTAGTTTTAAGGGCAGATGACGAAGGAGTGTAATGAGAAGGTTTGTGGGTGCCGGAGAGTTCTGTTGGGCTCCCGCATCATTAGATGCCAGTGTTGTGGACATCGTTAAGGGGAGATAGGGGAGACGATTTTGATTGGAATAGAGAACAGTTTTAGACCACTCAGCACTCAGGCGCTTCGCGCCCTCGAGTGTCATGCTCTAAATCCCACAGACACGTTTTAGGCAGCATTTAACTACTGTATTACTTGTACTCGACTTTATGGTTGATGCACAAATCACACAAAACATTGAGTTTAAACTAAAATGCCGGGTCCTCGGGCAGTGGATGTGTTCAGACCTATGCTCATCACCTGGCCTAAAAGACTTGTTTCTAGTGTGTGCATGTGTATGGCCTGCTTCAGCTGTCAACAGTGCACTGCTAGAGAACATGCAGTTTCAGTATTTAACTTCCTGGAGGTGAAGTGTTGAGCTTGTTTAGCTGGTTATAGCTTGTTTGTATAGGCCTTAGTAGTCATTCACTGTACCTATTCACACAATAGCTAAAGGTCAAACAACTGTTCAGGTACACCTTCATCATTGAAGATATCCCTGATAAGGTGTCCATCAAGGCACCAAAATGTTTCAATTGTTGTTTGAGCCATTGGTTAGTGTGTGCAAAGCAACCACAACTACAGTATACAGCATGAACTGTGTGTGTGTGAGTGCATGTGTGTGTGTGTGTGTGTGTGTGTGTGTGTGTGTGTGTGTGGTGTGAGTGTGTGTGTGGTGTGTGTGTGTGTGTGTGTGTGGTGTGTGTGTGGTGTGTGTGTGTGGTGTGAGTGTGTGTGTGGTGTGTGTGTGTGTGTGTGTGTGTGTGTGTGTGTGTGTGTGTGTGTGTGTGTGTGTGTGTGTGTGTGTGTGTGTACAGTATGTGTACAGTGTGCCTTATTCTTTTGACAAGTAAGACTGGTGTTTCATCTGTTTTGTGACTCACTGTATGTGAGTCTCACGCACCAGACCCCCTGTGGAAGGGTCCGGTGGTATTGTATATGAGTCTCACGTGTCTGACCTCCCTGCAGAAGGGTCTGGTGGTATTGTGTAAGCTGACGTGCCATAGGAATGTAATTATTGCATAATTGCAGTTAACACTTGCACAATGTCATCTGTGGCAGTGCAGTGAGCAGAGTATGGAGTGCCCATGTTCACTGTGTTTTGCTTGTAGGGCTTGTTTCTTGCTGATGCTTTCAGAGTGTTTCAGAGCGAAGTCACAGTGCATCCGACAATATCCTTCTAGCAGCCAACTCCATGTCTTTTAAATTTAGGCTGACGTCATATAGCAGTCGGCGAATCTGATTGGCCAGTACAGGATCTCGTCCTGAACACTAGTCGGTGTACGCAATAATACCAGACCCTTCCGCAGGGGGTCTGGCGCATGAGATTAACTGTATACGTGGTTGCAATTATTGAGTTAAAACGGTGCAATTGTGCTTGCATAATTATGTATATGGATGGCATGTATGTACATACTCCAGCAATGCTATTTCTCACTTTGTAGGACTACCATAACTTTGACTTTGGACAAGTTCAACTCACTTCACTGCATATACTAACACGCGGAGCCTATGATAAAGATGGAGGATATGAGGTGTTGAGGAAGTTTCAATTATGACATTTACAGTGTAGTCATTTGTTGGTGTTTTTTACATAGTTATGTAATTGCAGATAATTGGAGCGTCAACCACATCCTCTGTTTTAGTTTGGAATAATTTGAATTAGTGGACGTCATTTAGTGAGTGAAATTCATGAAAAAGGCATACCATTAATATAAGGAATTGCTGCACACACCTATAGTGTATGACATGTACACAGCATTGATCAGCCACATGCCATGCGTTGTACATTTCTCCACAACTCATCTAAGTGTACAAAAGTATGCTATAATGTGTCTAATTCATGTAATTCTGCTAATTCTACACTGGTCGACACTCTAAACTACAGTACAATTAACGTCATCGACCAAATTAATGATTGTAAGCTATTTCTGCATTGGCTGCAGATAATTTTCTGGCACCCATCCTTCATCATGTCCACCAATCAAACGTTGCACCCAGCACCACCCGTCCTGCACCTTAAACACTTGAACCACCTCTCCAGAGTTCACAGCAATAGTGTTGGCTTGAGGTGATCGGTAGCTTGCAGTGACTACCTGCACTGTGCCATGTGGGCACTGAGGAAAGGGCAAGGGAAGAGGAGTAGTGTCATTTGCATGGGCTGATAATGTTGTTACCTGATGACACCTTGCATGGATGTGTCAAAACTCATGTAAGGCTAGTACAGTGGAACCTGTCTAAGAAGGTCAGTGTATAAGGCAGCCATCTCTCTAAAACAGCCAGCCTCCCTGGGCCTAAATAGTACTGATAAGCACTAAAACATTGCAATCTACCTCTGGAATTTTGCCATCTCTCGGTTATTAAGGCCAATTATAACTGGCCTACAGGTGGCTGTCTTAGACAGGTTCCACTGGGTCCTTATGAGTCACCGATTAGTCAAGTGGAACACGATTATCTGAAGTTGCCCTTGCGCTGTGGGGTGCACGACACGTCAAGGAATGCTTTCACTCTGGTAGCATCTTTATGATTATTATGTAGCTGAGTTAAAGTTCTGCCATGTGCATCAAAGTGAACGTGCATGTCCCTCCTATATCATATGGTGATTGCGCAATCATGTAGTAAAGGATAGGGCTAAAAAGTATGTTATATGCCATAATATTCCAAAATGAGGTTCGTTATCATATCATACCTGGCATGTCACTATGCAACATACAGTGATTGATGGAACAGAACGAGCAGAAAACTCGGAGGCTCTTTCTCTCCCTCAAGCCCTCGTCATCAGAGCGATTTCATGCAGGCTGTTCCATCAGATAAGTCGATCAAACCTTCATGGCGTGTATGGCTCTCCACTCGCCTTTCTCACTTCCATTACGAAAATGCAAAGCCTGTGACAGCGCTTCCTTGTCCTCTGTCAGCAAAATATTGTGCGGGCACTCAGATTCGCTATGTCTGGAATTGTAGAAATCCCTCCATTCCTCAAAGGTCCTAACTGCCCAATCAGTTCAGTGCTGCGTGTTATCAGGAATGTAAGTTTTTTCGATCGACTTATCTCTTCTTAAGGAACAGCCTGAAATTGGCCTGATGATGAGCGCTTGAGGAAGAGAGAGAGAGAGCCTCTGAGTTTACTGCTTGTTCAGTTCCATCGCAGACCACAAATGCGACATGAAATTGGCACCAGAATCTACTGCGCATGAGCAGATTAAGCTGCTAGGGTGACGTCTACCTAGGCGTTTAATAAGGAATGCAAATGCTGCTACTTGCCTGGCAGTTGAATTGAGCCTTCGCGCTGGCTGAGCTCAGAAAGACCAAACGATATAACGTATAACGTATGTTAAGGAGGTATGCGTATGCTTCGCACCTCGGTTGACATAAGCGCTCTCGGGTCAATGTTTTTGTAATCAACCTCCTTACCTTACGTTATATATTACATAGTGTAGCTAGTACATGTATAGCTATAGTGTAGCTACTGTACATTGTATAGCACAGCAGCACAGAATGGTGACTGTGCAGAACACATAATATAATTCATTCCACTGGCACTCACCATGTTGGAATCCCCTCCCTCACCGTCACTGCTGTCTTCAAACGAATCAGACTCATCATCACTTCTATCCTGAATATATATAGGTCCAGAAGGCAACATGAAAGTGTATACACATTTCAGCTATACAGAAGACAGGCAGATCAATGTTCAGACGATTACAAACCCAGAGAGGGAGAGACAGCAGAAGGAAGAGTGCCAATGTCATATGCATGATGCAATTGCAATTGCGTGTGTATATCCCTCCCGGCCCCTCCATGCACACACATGGACCACTCGGCATACTAGCAAATTGTATAACCCATGCACATGCACTGACCACAGGTTTTTTTCTGTCAACTGTTATGTTCATGTTGGGGCTTGATAGCACCTTCTTCTTAGAACAGGATCGGCAAGCACAGACGAACAGTGGAACTAGAAAAAGGCAGACCACGAGGACTAGAAATAGGGTAAATGGTACAAGCTGCAGACATTGCCCCACTGTCAAGGCAGCAATCTCCCCAGTGGTGCTTGGTATTGGGAGAGTCTCGAGGTATTTTGGCAAATGCTCCTGAAAAAAACATTTAAATGCCTCCATTGGTGCTGCAGATAATATAAGGGACACACCCCTGCAAAAGAGCCAACAAGAACTTTGCGGGAAACATATATACAGACTAGAATGTAATCACAGTGGCACATGCGCGCGCACACACACACACACACACACACACACACACACACACACACACACACACACACATCCGTTCCCTTCCCTTCCCCGACCTACAGAACCCCGATGGTGGGGCTGAGCTACCATGCACAGGAGAACGCAAATACTTCACTCATGTGACCAAGTGCAGAGCAGATTGGGCATCGCTTTACCGAATTAATTCTAAAAAATGTTAACACACCACAATGCTTCGCAACGCTGCTCGACAATTAGGACACTTTACACACTCGTCTCTTTTTTACCAAGCCTCCTTTATTGTGTGAGCTACATAGCTAGCTAACGCATTTTCTCACATTAACACGCCTTACCCTATCTACATCGCGCTCGCTAGCTCGCTCGTTCCTAGTGGCTCACTCTGCACGAAATTCCCTGACGTACTTAGCTAGCTCGTGGTCTGCCTTTTTCTAGTTCCACTGTTCGTCTGTGCTTGCCGATCCTGTTCTAAGAAGAAGGTGCTATCAAGCCCCAACATGAACATAACAGTTGACAGAAAAAAACCTGTGGTCAGTGCATGTGCATGGGTTATACAATTTGCTAGTATGCCGAGTGATCCATGTGTGTGCATGGAGGGGCCGGGAGGGATATACACACGCAATTGCAATTGCATCATGCATATGACATTGGCACTCTTCCTTCTGCTGTCTCTTCCTCTCTGGGTTTGTAATCGTCTGAACATTGATCTGCCTGTCTTCTGTATAGCTGCAATGTGTATACACCTTCATGTTGTCTTCTGGACTTATATATTCAGGATGGAAGCAATGATGAGTCTGATTCTTTTGAAGACAGCAGTGGCGGTGAGGGAGGGGATTCCAACATGGTGAGTGCCAGTGGAGTGAATTATATTATGTGTTCTGCACAGTCACCATTCTGTGCTGCTGTGCTATACAATGTACAGTAGCTATACTATAGCTATACATGTACTAGCTACACTATGTAATATATAACGTAAGGTAAGGAGGTTGATTACAAAAAACATTGACCCGAGGGCGCATATATCAACCAAGGTGCGAAGCATACGCATACCTCCTTAACATACGTTATACGTTATATCGTTTGGTCTTTCTGAGCTCAGCCAGCGCGAAGGCTCAATTCAACTGCCAGGCAAGTAGCAGCATTTGCATTCTTTATTAAACGCCTAGGTAGACGTCACCCTAGCAGCTTAATCTGCTCATGCGCAGTAGATTCTGGTGCCAATTTCATGTCGCATTTGTGGTCTGCGATGGAACTGAACAAGCAGTAAACTCAGAGGCTCTCTCTCTCTCTTCCTCAAGCGCTCGTCATCAGGGCAATTTCAGGCTGTTCCATCAGAAGAGATAAGTTGATCAAAGAAACCCTACATTCCTGATAACATGCAGCACTGAACTGATTGAGCAGTTAGGACCGGAGGAATGGAGAGATTTCTATATACAATTCCAGACATAGCGAATCCGAGTGCCCGCGCAATATTTTGCTGACAGAGGACAAGGAAGCGCTGTCACAGGCTTTGCATTTTCGTAATGGAAGTGAGAAAGGCAAGTGGAGAGCCATACACGCCATGAAGGTTTGATCGACTTATCTGATGGAACAGCCTGCATGAAATCGCTCTGATGACGGGGGCTTGAGGGAGAGAAAGAGCCTCCGAGTTTTCTGCTCATTCTGTTCCATCAATTACTGTATGTTGCATAGGGACATGCCAGGTATGATATGATAACGAACCTCATTTTGGAATATTATGGCATATAACATACTTTTTAGCCCTATCCTTTACTACATGATTGCGCAATCACCATATGATATAGGAGGGACATGCACGTTCACTTTAATGCACATGGCAGAACTTTAACTCAGCTACATAATAATCATAAAGATGCTACCAGAGTGAAAGCATTCCTTGACGTGTCGTGCACCCCACAGCACAAGGGCAACTTCAGATAATCGTGTTCCACTTGACTAATCGGTGACTCATAAGGATACAGTGGAACCTGTCTAAGACAGCCACCTGTAGGCCAGTTATAATTGGCCTTAATAACCGAGAGATGGCAAAATTTCAGAGGTAGATTGCAATGTTTTAGTGCTTATCAGTACTATTTAGGCCCAGGGAGGCTGGCTGTTTTAGAGAGATGGCTGCCTCATACACTGACCTTCTTAGACAGGTTCCACTGTACTAGCCTTACATGAGTTTTGACACATCCATGCAAGGTGTCATCAGGTAACAACATTATCAGCCCATGCAAATGACACTACTCCTCTTATCTGGCCCTTTCCTCAGTGCCCACATGGCACACTGCAGGTAGTCACTGCAAGCTACCGATCACCTCAAGCCAACACTATTGCTGTGAACTCTGGAGAGGTGGTTGAAGTGCTTGAGGTGCAGGACAGGTGGTGCTGGGTGCGACGTTTGATTGGTGGACGTGGTGAAGGATGGGTGCCAGAAAATTATCTGCAGCCAATGCAGAAATAACTTACAATCATTAATTTGGTCGATGACGTTAATTGTACTGTAGTTTAGAGTGTCGACCAGTGTAGAATTAGCAGAATTACATGAATTAGACACATTATAGCATACTTTTGTACACTTAGATGAGTTGTGGAGAAATGTACAACACATGGCATGTGGCTGATCAATGCTGTGTACATGTCATACACTATAGGTGTGTGCGGCTATTCCTTATATTAATGGTATGCCGTTTTCATGAATTTCACTCACTGAATGACGTCCACTAATTCAAAGTATTCCAAACTAAAACAGAGGATGTGGTTGACGCTCCAATTATCTGCAATTACATAACTATGTAAAAAAAAACACAAACAAATGACTACAGTGTAAATGTCATAATTGAAACTTCCTCAACACCTCATATCCTCCATCTTTATCATAGGCTCCGCGTGTTAGTATATGCAGTGAAGTGAGTTGAACTTGTCCAAAGTCAAAGTTATGGTAGTCCTACAAAGTGAGAAATAGCATTGCTGGAGTATGTACATACATGCCATCCATATACATAATTATGCAAGCACAGGTGACGTCATCAAGATGGCAGCTTAGAGACCACGTGGTGTCAGAGGGCGCTCACCCAAGCAGACATCAGCATGGAAGTGGCACACTTTTTCACTGCTCGACGACCTTTCCAACTAGAACAGAACCCACAGTAACAATGCTGAGGTTCCTCGTCAGCAGCGAGTACCACTTCCGAACGACGCAGACCATCGAGCATCTCTGGGGACTACACAATCGTCTTCTATGGGCCGCCACGCCAAACATCCAACCATCCTCCTCATAGAAGGCTCTCCTAACTTCTCCACAGCCATTGGCGAACCGCGCGATGTTTCTGCGGTGGCATCAGCTGCGGCGGCTACGTGTGGGCAGTGGAGACACTGTGTAGACACCTTCAATCGCGTGCCACAGTGAAAGAGATCCTGGCTCAGGTGGGTGACGCCCCTGAGTGTCGCACAGCTTCATCAGTGCCAGTCGAGAGTGGTTAGAAAGCAGAAAGAAAGAGTAACCACCAACAGGCCAATTGGAAAACGAATCATTTTAGCTAGCTACTGATAGGCCAGTATCCATCTGGAACTCTTTCATTAACTTGCACACATTTTAGCTTCTTACTTTCTAACTCCGGTGCTGTAATAGGCCGATTCATGTATGTATGTATGTATGTATGTATGCAAGCACAATTGCACCGTTTTAACTCAATAATTGCAACCACGTATACAGTTAATCTCATGCGCCAGACCCCCTGCGGAAGGGTCTGGTATTATTGCGTACACCGACTAGTGTTCAGGACGAGATCCTGTACTGGCCAATCAGATTCGCCGACTGCTATATGACGTCAGCCTAAATTTAAAAGACATGGAGTTGGCTGCTAGAAGGATATTGTCGGATGCACTGTGACTTCGCTCTGAAACACTCTGAAAGCATCAGCAAGAAACAAGCCCTACAAGCAAAACACAGTGAACATGGGCACTCCATACTCTGCTCACCGCACTGCCACAGATGACATTGTGCAAGTGTTAACTGCAATTATGCAATAATTACATTCCTATGGCACAAGTCAGCTTACACAATACCACCAGACCCTTCCACAGGGAGGTCTGACGCGTGAGACTCATATACAATACCACCAGACCCTTCCACAGGGGGTCTGATGCGTGAGACTCACATACAATACCACCGGACCCTTCTGCAGGGAGGTCTGATGCGTGAGACTCATATACAATACCACCGGACACTTCTGCAGGGAGGTCTGACGCGTGAGACTCATATACAATACCACCGGACACTTCTGCAGGGAGGTCTGACGCGTGAGACTCATATACAATACCACCGGACACTTCCACAGGGGGTCTGGTGCGTGAGACTCATATACAGTGAGTCACAAAACAGATGAAACACCAGTCTTACTTGTCAAAGGAATAAGTCACACTGTACACATACTGTACACACACACACACACACACACACACACACACACACACACATACACAAACACACACACACACACAGTTCATGCTGTATACTGTAGCTGCGAGCAAGCTATAACTGTTCATAGTTGCTTTGCACACAGTAACCAATGGCTCAAACAACAATTGAAACATTTTGGTGCCCTGATGGACACCTTATCAGGGATATCTTCAATGATGAAGATGTATCTGAACAGTTGTTTGACTGCAATTGTGTGAAAAGGCACAGTGAATGGCTACTAAGGCCTATACAAACAAGCTCAACACTTCACCTTCAGGATGTTAATACTGAAACTGCATGTTCTCTAGCAGTACACTGTTGACAGCTAAAGCAGGCCATACACATTCACATAACAGAAACGATTTCTAGGCCAAAGGTGATAGGTCTGAACACATACACTCACAATACTATCACTGTGAACTCTGGAGAGGTGGTTGAAGTGTTTGAGGTGCAGGACGGGTGGTGTTGGGTGTGACGTTTGGTTGGTGAACATGATGAAGGATGGGTGCCAGAGGCAAATTTACTGGCACTGGGAAAGTAGTCATTTTGGGTGTACATCTCACATTGTCCTTGTATTACTGAACGAATTTGCACAGAGCTGACCTAACTCACCTTTGTCACACAACTCCTTATTTGTACATGCTTAATTAGAAATTGCCGCTTAATTGTTCTGTATGCATGCATGCAATATAAAGCACCCGTTGATTGATCTATTGTTTATACATGAGCTCACTGGCATGTCCAACACAGCAATGGCTATTAATCACTTCTGTCAAGAGCAGCATGTGATTTATTTGGAGGGGGAGCTATAATCGAAGCTGTTCATAATCACATGTATAATATAATTGGGGCAGGCATATGATTTTGTTTACACTTACAAATTATATTAAGCCAGTTCACATGTAGAGTGATAATTGTGACAGCTTTAACTGTGTACAAGCTAGTGAACTGCATGTTCATGTGGACATGGATCTGGTATGATTGTGCTTTTAGCTGATTGATTGATTGATTTGCTTGCTAGCCCATGCACCCACATACTGCATACCAAGCTAAGGATGGGAGTATTGAAACATATTGAGTGGTTACATCTCAGACAGCATCCCAAGCACTATTGGGAAGATTGCTAGCGCTTCTTTAATTGACTGTGGAGCAATGTCTGCAGCTTGTACACTTCACACTTCATGTCACATACTATACGCCCCCCAGCACACTTCATGCCACCTACCACACTTCATGCCACCTACCACACTTCATGACACCTACCACACTTCAGTGTTTCAGAGCGAAGTCACAATGCATCCGACAATATCCTTCTAGCAGCCAACTCCATGTCTTTTAAATTTAGGCTGACGTCATATAGCAGTCGGCGAATCTGATTGGCCAGTACAGGATCTCGTCCTGAACACTAGTCGGTGTGCGCAATAATACCAGACCCTTCCGCAGGGGGTCTGGCGCATGAGATTAACTGTATACGTGGTTGCAATTATTGAGTTAAAACGGTGCAATTGTGCTTGCATAATTATGTATATGGATGGCATGTATGTACATACTCCAGCAATGCTATTTCTCACTTTGTAGGACTACCATAACTTTGACTTTGGACAAGTACAACTCACTTCACTGCATATTCTAACACGCGGAGCCTATGATAAAGATGGAGGATATGAGGTGTTGAGGAAGTTTCAATTATGACATTTACAGTGTAGTCATTTGTTGGTGTTTTTTTTACATAGTTATGTAATTGCAGATAATTGGAGCGTCAACCACATCCTCTGTTTCAGTTTGGAATACTTTGAATTAGTGGACGTCATTCAGTGAGTGAAATTCATGAAAAAGGCATACCATTAATATAAGGAATAGCCGCACACACCTATAGTGTATGACATGTACACAGCATTGATCAGCAACATGCCATGCGTTGTACATTTCTCCACAACTCATCTAAGTGTACAAAAGTATGCTATAATGTGTCTAATTCATGTAATTCTGCTAATTCTACACTGGTCGACACTCTAAACTACAGTACAATTAACGTCATCGACCAAATTAATGATTGTAAGCTATTTCTGCATTGGCTGCAGATAATTTTCTGGCACCCATCCTTCACCACGTCCACCAATCAAACGTCGCACCCAGCACCACCTGTCCTGCACCTCAAGCACTTCAACCACCTCTCCAGAGTTCACAGCAATAGTGTTGGCTTGAGGTGATCGGTAGCTTGCAGTGACTACCTGCAGTGTGCCATGTGGGCACTGAGGAAAGGGCCAGATAAGAGGAGTACGCATGTGGGACATGTCTGTTTTGTTTACTTAAGGAAGTATGACACCTAAAAGGTGTGAATTCCTGTGTTGCCATGGCTACGCGAGCGTTGTCATGTGACATGCGCGTGATTTGACAAAAGGTCATGGCGAAATGGCCTTAAAATGTAGTGTTTCGCTGTTACGTACGTTCTTGAAGACGGGAGGAAGCCAAATTGCAGAAGTTTGATCGAATCGTTAGAGCGGAACCGTCGAATCACGGGAAGCACACAACGATTGTCAGCCATTTTCCGAAAATGTCACGAGAATATCACGTGAGATCACATGCTAATAGGCTTTCACCTTGTACTTTCAGAAAAAACGTCGTGTCGCTGTCGATGAGAAGGCTTCTTGTCGAACTGAACACTGAAATGGTTAGTCGAGTAAATTCTCTAGCTTTTGCATGAGGCATAATGCTGCGCATCCTTCCTATCTAGAGTTATGTGACCCGACATTTTGAACACCAACAAGTTGTGATAGTTTTCTTGCTATAAGTTGTCAGCGGATTGCTTTAACAACTTATGCCTCATGCAAAAGTTAGATAATACGAATGCGCATCCAATCATACCTTTCTCTAGCGGCTGTGACTTTTCCTCGATAGCGACATCGGCATTTACTGCTGTTTCAGTGGCTTTGCAATTGACGGTATTCCTCGATGTACAAAAGTATTATTAACAACGCTTATTCACAGTGTTACAGAGCGGTCCCTTGGCTTCCGTCCAGTGCTTCTTCCGCTCAGATCCAGCAAAGCTGCTAGGAGATATTAGCAACAATACTTAGGTCAAAATCGGCTGCGCATTGTTTACATAGCCATGTCCCACATGCGTAGTGTCATTTGCATGGGCTGATAATGTTGTTACCTGATGACACCTTGCATGGATGTGTCAAAACTCATGTAATGCTTAGCCTAGTACAGTGGAACCTGTCTAAGAAGGTCAGTGTATAAGGCAGCCATCTCTCTAAAACAGCCAGCCTCCCTGGGCCTAAATAGTACTGATAAGCACTAAAACATTGCAATCTACCTCTGGAATTTTGCCATCTCTCGGTTATTAAGGCCAATTATAACTGGCCTACAGGTGGCTGTCTTAGACAGGTTCCACTGTATCCTTATTAGTCACCGATTAGTCAAGTGGAACACGATTATCTGAAGTTGCTCTTGCGCTGTGGGGTGCACGACACGTCAAGGAATGCTTTCACTCTGGTAGCATCTTTATGATTATTACGTAGCTGAGCTAAAGTTCTGTCATGTGCATCAAAGTGAACATGCATGTCCCTCCTATATCGTATGGTGATTGCACAATCACGTAGTAAAGGATAGGGCTAAAAAGTATGTTATATGCCATAATATTCCAAAATGAGGTTCGTTATCATATCATACCTGGCATGTCACTATGCAACATCCAGTAATTGATGGAACAGAAAGATCAGAAAACTCGGAGGCTCTTTCTCTCCTCAAGCGCTCGTCATCAGAGCGATTTCATGCAGGCTGTTCCATCAGATAAGTCGATCAAACCTTCATGGCGTGTATGGCTCTCCACTTGCCTTTCTCACTTCCATTACGAAAATGCAAAGCCTGTGACAGCGCTTCCTTGTCCTCTGTCAGCAAATATTGCGCGGGCACTCGGATTCGCTATGTCTGGAATTGTATATAGAAATCCCTCCATTCCTCCAGTCCTAACTGCCCAATCAGTTCAGTGCTGCATGTTATCAAGAATGTAGTTTTTTTTCGATCGACTTATCTCTTCTGATGGAACAGCCTGTATTGCCTTGCTTATGTGGTAGTGCATACTACTATCGTGTTCTCTTGTCCCCATTGCTTAGAGATTATGGCCAAATCACTTGCCAACGTTCAAAGAGGGCGCACTCAAGTGGATATGATAGTTGAGAGTGGTAGGAGGAAGGAGGATAGCACACACTTTGTAGCCATTAGTTTGAACCAGCCACACATCCAGGACCGCCTGGCAGCATTCAATGAAGAGTGCTTGCAGAAACATGGCAATGTGAGTTAGTCTTCAACACAAAACACCTTTGTGCAGGGCGCTCTCATGTCCTTGCAAGACTGGCCTGTTCCTCGATGCAGGCTCGAGGTGTTGGGAGGGAGGTACTCCAACGTCCCGCCAAGCTGCACCTCACCATTGGAATGTTGAAGCTATTCTCACAGAAAGAGAAGGTGAGGTGTATTACTATGCTTTGCACTGTGGTACGTTGTGTGGTTGTGGTTGTGATGAGCCATGTCATTGTACTTGTATTCACTGAAGGATGAAGCAGAGAAGGTGGTAGCTAACTGTGTGGAAAGACATGTGAGGTACGTAGGGCAGTTGTCTGGTATGGTAGGACACCTCAGCTCACTCAACAATGAACTTTGCACATGCTCGTACACACAAAATTGCATACAATGCACACGCACACACACACACACACACACACACACACACACACACACACACACACACACACACACACACACACACACACACACACACACACACACACACACACACACACACACACACACACACACACACACACACACACACACACACACACACACACACACACAGTAGATGAAGCCTGACATTGTTACTCCTTCTGTAGGCCCATTGTGAGGGGAACCCCCTTATTGCTTCAATTGAAGGGTCTCGAGATAATGGGAGATGACCCAAGTCAGTCACATGTTCTGTACATTAAGGCACATCCCACAGATGGGTCTAACAGGTGTGTGTGTGTGGTGTGTGTGGTGTGTGTGTGTGTGGTGTGTGGTGTGTGTGTGGTGTGTGGTGTGTGTGTGTGGTGTGTGTGTGTCTGTGAATGTGCATGTGTTTGTACATACATACGTATGTGTGTGTTTCTAGGATTTATCAAATGAGTTCACACATTTCAAGTACCAGTAATGTATGTAAGTAGTCCTGTACTGTAGACTGCAGACCCTAGTGAATGCAGTTGCTAAGGAGTGCATTGACGCTGGTGTAATGGAGAAGAGCCATGGCCGTGACACAGTGAAGATCCACGTCACTCTGATGAACACTGGGTGGAGAGTGGAGGAGGGAGTACAGAGAATGGGGAGACGAGGCGAAGAGGCATTTGATGTCAGAGGAATATTGAAGGTAAGTCTAGACGTGTATCTGGCAGTGTTATTTGAGTAATATATTCCTTTTGCAAGTGGTTCTTCTAATCTAGAATAAATCCCATTGCCATGGTAATACACATCTAAACGATGATTCTAAATCTCAGTGAAGCATTCCAATTTCTTTGTGCGTGATTCTAAATCAAGTAGACATACGTGGGAGGCAGAGTGCGCATGACGATGAATCCCATACATGTACGCTGTGGGCAGAGTACACGTAAAGTTTATATGACGTCATCACAGCCATATTGTATCTGCTGTAATATGCCCTTGTTGCTGTGAATTATTCCTTTATTTCTTGTCGAATGGCCTCCCTACCAAGTAGTTTTAAGGGCAGATGATGAAGGAGTGTAATGAGAAGGTTTGTGGGTGCCGGAGAGTTCTGTTGGGCTCCTGCATCATTAGATGCCAGTGTTGTGGACATCGTTAAGGGGAGTTAGGGGAGACGATTTTGATTGGAATAGAGAACAGCTTTAGACCACTCAGCACTCAGGCGCTTTGCGCTCTCGAGTGTCATGCTCTAAATCCCACAGACACGTTTTAGGCAGCATTTAACTACTGTATTACTTGTACTCGACTTTATGGTTGATGCACAAATCACACAAAACATTGAGTTTAAACTAAAATGCCGGGTCCTCGGGCAGTGGATGTGTTCAGACCTATGCTCATCACCTGGCCTAAAAGACTTGTTTCTAGTGTGTGCATGTGTATGGCCTGCTTCAGCTGTCAACAGTGCACTGCTAGAGAACATGCAGTTTCAGTATTTAATATCCTGGAGGTGAAGTGTTGAGCTTGTTTAGCTGGTTATAGCCTGTTTGTATAGGCCTTAGTACTCATTCATTGTACCTATTCACACACTAGCTAAAGGTCAAACAACTGTTCAGGTACACCTTCATCATTGAAGATATCCCTGATAAGGTGTCCATCAAGGCACCAAAATGTTTCAATTGTTGTTTGAGCCATTGGTTAGTGTGTGCAAAGCAACCACAACTACAGTATACAGCATGAACTGTGTGTGTGTGCGTGTGTGGTGTGTGTGTGTGCGTGTGTGTGTGTGTGTGTGTGTGTGTGGTGTGTGTGTGTGTGTGTGTGTGGTGTGAGTGTGTGGTGTGTGTGTGTGTGGTGTGTGTGTGTGTGTGTGTGTGTGTGTGTGTACAGTATGTGTACAGTGTGCCTTATTCTTTTGACAAGTAAGACTGGTGTTTCATCTGTTTTGTGACTCACTGTATGTGAGTCTCACGCGTCAGACCTCCCTGCAGAAGGGTCTGGTGGTATTGTGTAAGCTGACTTGTGCCATAGGAATGTAATTATTGCATAATTGCAGTTAACACTTGCACAATGTCATCTGTGGCAGTGCGGTGAGCAGAGTATGGAGTGCCCATGTTCACTGTGTTTTGCTTGTAGGGCTTGTTTCTTGCTGATGCTTTCAGAGTGTTTCAGAGCGAAGTCACAGTGCATCCGACAATATCCTTCTAGCAGCCAACTCCATGTCTTTTAAATTTAGGCTGACGTCATATAGCAGTCGGCGAATCTGATTGGCCAGTACAGGATCTCGTCCTGAACACTAGTCGGTGTGCGCAATAATACCAGACCCTTCCGCAGGGGGTCTGGCGCATGAGATTAACTGTATACGTGGTTGCAATTATTGAGTTAAAACGGTGCAATTGTGCTTGCATAATTATGTATATGGATGGCATGTATGTACATACTCCAGCAATGCTATTTCTCACTTTGTAGGACTACCATAACTTTGACTTTGGACAAGTACAACTCACTTCACTGCATATTCTAACACGCGGAGCCTATGATAAAGATGGAGGATATGAGGTGTTGAGGAAGTTTCAATTATGACATTTACAGTGTAGTCATTTGTTTGTGTTTTTCATACATAGTTATGTAATTGCAGATAATTGGAGCATCAACCACATCCTCTGTTTTAGTTTGGAGTACTTTGAATTAGTAGACGTCATTCAGTGAGTGAAATTCACGAAAACGGCATACCATTAGTATAAGGAATTGCCACACACACCTATAGTGTATGACATGCACACACAACATTGATCAGCAACATGCCATGTGTTGTACATTTCTCCACAACTCATCTCATTGTACAAAAGTATGCTATAATGTGTCTAATTCATGTAATTCTGCAAATTCTACACTGGTCGACACTCTAAACTACAGTACAATTAACTTCATTGACCAAATTAATGATTGTAAGCTATTTCTGCATTGGCTGCAGATAATTTTCTGGCACCCATCCTTCACCACGTCCACCAATCAAACGTTGCACCCAGCACCACCTGTCCTGCACCTCAAGCACTTCAACCACCTCTCCAGAGTTCACAGCAATAGTGTTGGCTTGAGGTGATTGGTAGCTTGCAGTGACTACCTGCAGTGTGCCATGTGGGCGCTGAGGAAAGGGCAAGGGAAGAGGAGTAGTGTCATTTGCATGGGCTGATAATGTTGTTACCTGATGACACCTTGCATGGATGTGTCAAAACTCATGTGGTAAGTAGAGTGGAACCTGTCTAAGAAGGTCAGTGTATGAGGCAGCCACCTCTCTAAAACAACCAGTCTCTCTGGACCCAAATGCATGGCCTTAATAAGGACAGTGTCCTTATTAGTCACCGATTAGTCCAGTGGAACACGATTATCTGAAGTTGCCCTTGCGCTGTGGGGTGCACAACATGTCAAGGAATGCTTTCACTCTGGTAGCATCTTTATGATTATTACGTAGCTGAGTTAAAAGTTCTGCCATGTGCATCAAAGTGAACATGCATGTCCCTCCTATATCATATAGTGATTGTGCAATCACGTAGTAAAGGATAGGGCTAAAAAGTATGTTATATGCCATAATATTCCAAAATGAGGTTCGTTATCATATCATATATAGAAATCCCTCCATTCCTCAAAGGTCCTAACAGCCCAATCAGTTCAGTGCTGTGTGTTATCAGGAATGTAAGTTTTTTTCAATCGACTTATCTCTGTGTGACTTCTACCTAGGCGTTTAATAAGGAATGCAAATGCTGCTACTTGCCTGGCAGTTGAATTGAGCCTTCGTGCTGGCTGAGCTCAGAAAGACCAAACAATATAACGTATAACGTATGTTAAGGAGGTATGCGTATGCTTCGCGCCTCGGTTGATATAAGCGCTCTCGGGTCAATGTTTTTTGTAATCAACCTCCTTACCTTACGTTATATATTACATAGTGTAGCTAGTACATGTATAGCTATAGTATAGCTACTGTACATTGTATAGCACAGCAGCACAGAATGGTGACTGTGCAGAACACATAATATAATTCATTCAACTGGCACTCACCATGTTGGAATCCCCTCCCTCACCGCCACTGCTGTCTTCAAACGAATCAGACTCATCATTGCTTCCATCCTGAATATATAAGTCCAGAAGACAACATGAAGGTGTATACACATTACAGCTATACAGAAGACAGGCAGATCAATGTTCAGACGATTACAAACCCAGAGAGGGAGAGACAGCAGAAGGAAGAGTGCCAATGTCATATGCATGATGCAATTGCAATTGCTTGTGTATATCTCTCCCCCCCCTCCATGCACACACATGGATCACTCGGCATACTAGCAAATTGCAATACCCATGCACATGCACTGCCCACAGGTTTTTTTCTGTCAACTGTTATGTTCATGTTGGGGCTTGATAGCACCTTCTTCTTAGAACAGGATCGGCAAGCGCAGATGAACAGTGGAACTAGAAAAAGGCAGACCACGAGGACTAGAAATAGGGTAAATGGTACAAGCTGCAGACATTGCCCCACTGTCAAGGCAGCAATCTCCCCAGTGGTGCTTGGTATTGGGAGAGTCTTGAGGTATTTTGGCAAATGCTCCTGAAAAACCCATTTGAATGCCTCCATTGGTGCTGCAGATAAAATAAGGGACACACCCCTGCAAATGAGCCAACAAGAACTGTGTGGGAAACACATATGCAGGCTGGAATGTAATCACAGTGACACACACACACACACACACACACACACACACACACACACACACACACACACACACACACACACACACCTTCCCATCCCTCCCCTTCCCTGACCTACAGAACCAGATGGTGGGGCTGAGCTACCATGCACAGGAGAATGCAAATACTTCACTCATGTGACCAAGTGCAGAGCAGATTGGGCAATTAATTGGGAGAAAACTCTTAAGTATTGTACTATGACTAACACAATATCATACTGCGGAGGTCACTTATTACAATCTACCACTGTAAGGTGGTAGTTTCGTCATTATTTCTTCCACAGGAATATAGTGTGCCGATGATTGTACACCACATCTACAGTACTCTACCAGGGGTGCATTTGGGGGGGCAACGGTGGGCATTCGCCCCCCTTGATACATTCTCCCCCCCCCCTTCCCTCTTGGAAAATTTATCCAGCCTTATGTCATTTTTAAGAGAATGAACTTCATGCATACAATATTATAGTAACTTCCAATTTATAGTAACTTCTAACATTACAGTAACTTTAGTAGCAACCAGCTAGGCTTGCCCCCCCCCCCCTTTTGAAACCCTAATCTTGCCCCCCTTGAAGAAATTTCTAAATACAGCACTGTCTACAGTCAGCACCTTGCTTCTTCTGTAGCTATAGTGGCTAGGGCTTGGGCTGGAGTCACTCTTCACCTTCCTCCATGCAGCACTAGACAACATAGCTCCAATCTCTGAATCAGCAAGGTCCACAATTGCATCTCCTCCCACACTCTGCCACCCAAAGTCATCCACACACTTAGCCATGTTTCCTATCCAGACCCCTTTGCCACATTCCACTGCCTGTCTCGCTATCTTCTTCAGTATCCTCCCCTCATACAACCTACTAGTCAACACCTTCAACCAAAACTTCACACAGCGCATCTTTGCCTCCCACACAACTGGTAGTGACTGAATTTCCAGCAATAATACCAGCAATATACTTATATATGTAAGATACCATAACATATGGATAAGGATGGCGGCGCGGTAGCGCATTCTACTTCTAGCGCACATTATTAACAGACTTCTGGCCTCCAGAGCCTTGGCTATAGCTAGCTACTCCGGCATCGACCTCCATGCAGATGCGAATTTCGTGCCGATTTGCCGGTCATCGCTTTACCGAATTAATTCTAAAAACAATCCCATTCTAAAACGTTGACTCTCCGCAATGCTTCGCAACGCTGCTCGACAAATAGGACTTTAGTTCGTCTATTTTGCGCCAAGCCTCCATTATTGTGTGAGCTACATAGCTAGCTGACGCGTTTTCTCACATTACCACGCCTTACCCTAGCTACGTCTTGCTCGCTAGCTCGCTCGTTCCCTAGTGGCTCACTCTAGGACCCCCAGGCAAACCAGCCAATCAGGCTGATGGTCTTTCCTGTGTAAAGATCTATCTATCTATCTGTAAACGAAATTCCCTGAGTTACTGTACTTAGAAGCTAGCTAACCTCTCTTCTTTAGTAGCGCTGTTTTCCAATTGTGAACTCGGCCTCACTGTTCGCCTCCACCAGGTAGCATAGCACAACGTCATTTGACGTCATGCACTAGGCTATCACGTGCTGTGTTCGGGACCGTAAACTGTTTACTGAACAGTACTCCCCAGTAGTCTCGTTTCCAGACCCTTCCGAAGCGCGCGCGAGGGGAGGAAGGGTCTGGTGAAATAGACAGGTTCTCGTGACCGCTGCCGGAATGTGGGCAGCGCCAATCACATTGCTAGTAGCGGAATATTGTGCAATTTCTTACCTCGCGAATCGCGCGAACGAGTTATTTTTATCATTGCGAGTACATACGTAAGCAGATTCGCAGTTGGAAGAAGTGAGCGTAACCATCTCAAGAGCAGCTAAAGAGCTTGTATATGGACAGTTCAGGGACATGCAGTACCAGGCAGTGTTGTCTTTTTTTTTTTTTTTTTTTTTGGAATGTAATGTATACAATAGTTAACATAACGGCGATAACAAAGGTGATGTGTAAAGTATGTGTTTGTTAATGTAATAGCATAGATGAGGTGAATGAAGATAGTTGGGTCAGTCAATACAGGCGCACCTCCTGGCGGATGAGGTCCAGGGGGTGTTCCTCGAGGCTGATGGCCTTGGCAGGGGCATGGAATGACGATCTCGGTCCACGCAGGCACATGATTCCTGATTGTATGAGTGAGTATCCAATCTTGCATCTGATGAAACTCAGTGTCGTGCTGTAGGATTGTCCATGCTTGGTGGCGATGAGGCCAGCCAGTCTTCTGAAGGCAACTGTGGCAGAGGGGCCCCAGCCACCACTTGAGGACAGGACCAATGGAGTGAAGGTTCCATGTTCAACTTGCTGGACTCTCTGCTCATACGCTCTCCTTTTTTCTCTTTCATGTCTGCGATATGTGGAGCTGGTTGAGGATGAGCTGTTGGTGGGGGCAAAGGAATTAAACACTCTAACATCAAAGAAGGCACTTCTCTGGCTGTTGTCCCAGAAGTTCTGGGCCTTGATGTCGAGCCTTGCCCCTTCTTCCGTATTGGTACTACGGAGGGGGAAACTCTCTCCAGTCAGGGGCTGGAGAGTGGGCTCGAGGCCAACGTTCGGGCAGACTTCTGTCAGGAAATTAGCAGTGATGTCCCGGATTCGGTCATGGCGGATAGATGGCAGGGCTCCATTAGGGCAACAGGGAACCACGTACCAGGCAGTGTCGGAGTTCGCTTGCGCAAAGACGTCTTCGTAACTCTGCCAACAGGCAGCGGAAAATCGCTCTGCTATGCTGCGCTGCCCGCCGTTTACGATGTTCTACGCCAGCGCGCCAGCCCTACCTCGATTGTCATCGTTGTGAGTCCCCTGCTCCGCACAAAATAGCAACTCGCGATCGAAGCGTCAGAGAAGCCGTAACTAATCACACGCAGCATTACGTCATCACCCTTAATTACATTCCATTGTGCCCAAACTTCCTGCCCACTTTCACCAGACCCTTCTTCCCCCACGGGAAGGGTCTGGGGACGAGACTACGTTTAAGCATAGACACAGGAGGGAGTCCCTCCTGTATCTGTGGTTTAAGACGTCATCAATAAACCCTTTGCCAAATAAATATTGATTACTTCCGGTGTTCGGTTAACTCCTGTTATGTACAGCAAGGATAGGTAAAATGAATCTTTAGCATGATCAAGTATAGTGTTATAGGTAGCTTGAAGTGTGGAAGGTGTCATGAAGTGTGGTAGGTGGCATGAAGTCTGAAGTGTACAAGCTGCAGGCATTGCTCCACAGTCAAAGTAGCAATCTCCCCAGTGGGGCTTTGGATGCTGTCTGAGAGCTAACAATTAACTCAATATGCTCCAGAACTCCTTAGCTTGGTATGCAGTACTGCATGTGGGTGCATGAGCTAGCAAGCAAATCAGTCAATAGCTAAAGGCGCACACAGTTCACCAGCTATCGCATGCCTCAGGAGTACACGGTCAACTTATCACCACCCAGGCCAAATCGACATGAGTGCCGTGGACCTTGCAATGTCCGAGGGTCGATGGAGCGCAATTAACTAACGATTTCCTGACGATACATTATCTTGTCACTTGCTATTTTTTTCACTATCACAATTACCACACTTTGAATTGGCTCAAATTAAATATAATTATTTGTATGTGTAACTAAAATCATGCATGCCTGCCCCAATTATACATGTGACTATGAACAGTTTTGATTATAGCTCCCCTCCAAATAAATTACATGCTGCAGCTCCTGATAGAAGTGATAAATAGCCATTGCTGTGTTGGACATGCCAGTGAGCTCATGTATAAACAATAGATCAACCAACGGGTGCTTTATATTGCATGCATGCATACAGAGTTAACGAGTTAATGGCAATTTCTAATTAAGTATGTACAAATAAGAAGATGAGTGACTAAGGTGTGTTAGGTCAGCTCTGTGCAAATTTGTTCAGTAATACGGAGACAATGAGAGATGTTCACCCAAAATCACTACTTCCCCAGTGCCAGTAGATTTGTCTCTGGCACCCACCCTTCGGCGTGTTCACCAACCAAACGTCGCACCCAGCACCACCCGTCCTGCACCTCAAACACTTCAACCACCTCTCCAGAGTCCACAGTGATAGTATTGTCCTTGGTCATGCTCCGGTAGCTGGCAGTGACACTCCAGAGCGTACCTCGTTGCTAGAGAATAAAGGGACAAGATGATGATTTGCAATGATTGTGCATTGAATTCCAGACATACGTACAAGTTAATACAGTGGAATCTCCAAATAAAGGACAACTTGGGATCATGCAATTTGTCCTTTGTGTAGGGAGGTTGTTCTCTTTCGGAGGTGGAAAATACATTGGCATAGTAGGTTGGGACAGTAAACTTTGTCCTTTATAGGGAGATGATTTGTATTATGTCTTGGCTCTTCAAGCTCGCCATGGTGGTCTGGGACTGGTGAACCCAACAACCATGTCCGAGGAGCACACACTCTCACTGCGCCTGACAGCACCCCTGACTGCAATCATCACTCTGCAGAGGGATGACATTGGAGACTCCAGACAAGAGCAACAATCCATTAAGTCCTCACTGCATACAGAAAGATGCAAACGTCAAGAGGAGGCCGCTGCTGAACTGAAGACTCGTTTGCCCCAACATCTACAGAGAGCTGCTGAACTGGCTAGCGAGAAGGGTGCCTACAGCTGGGTGACTGCCCTCCCAGTTGCTGCCCATGGCTTTGCACTTCACAAAAGTGCATTTCGTGATGCACTCTGCCTTCGCTACAACGTACTGGACACCAGCCGATCTGCCAAGAGTGTGTGTTTGTGTTGCAGCTTTCACCACAGACCATGCTCTCTCATGTCCAACCGGAGGAGTTACAATCATTCGGCATAACGAAGTACGCGACCTCACCGCCAGCCTTCTCACCTATGTATGCCATGACATGTGCATTGAACCACGTCTAGAAGTAGTCAGGTGAGACACTGACAACTCGCTCACTGAGGACAATGCCAGACTAGACGTCGCAGCAAGTGGCTTCTGGGGAGGGAGGTTTGAGAGGGCATTTTTTGATGTGAGGGTGTTTAACCCCCTACGCTCCCTCGAACAGAACCCTGCAGACAGCAGCCTGCTATCGGCAGCATGAGAGCGAGAAGAGGTGCAAGTATGAAGAATGGATACGTGAAGGTGGAGCATGCCTCCTTTGTACCCCTAGCGCTGCCCTGCACCGGTGGAGCAGGTCCCTGTGCAACTAACTTTTTCCAAAGGCTGGCAGCCTTGCAAGCCGAGAAGCACCACTCCACCTACAGCATGGTGATGGAATTGCTTCGTTGCCACCTCAGCTTTGCCCTCTTGTGATCAGCTATCGCATGCCTCAGGAGTGCACGGTCAACCTATCACCACCCAGGCCGAATCGACATGAGTGCCGTGGACCTTGCAATGTCTGAGGGTCGATGGAGTGCAATTAACTAACGATTTCCTGACGATACATTATCTTGTCACTTGCTATTATTTTCACTATGTATTCTGACATAATCAATGTTTCATGACATAGATTATACTTATCATTATTATTTTAATTGTCTTTGCATAATTTGAATGTTGTACTGTAAGTATACATATTATTATTATGTCCTTTAGAGGGCCGGAGCATCCTTTAATAGAGATTCCGCTGTACACTACTTTGTAAGACAATGACATCATGACAGCAAATGCTTGTGTGTAGGGTGCCAATTTGCACAATGAGCATGTACAGTGAAACCCTGCTAAATGACCACCTCTATAAAATGACCACCTTAGAAATATGACCGCTTTGGTTTAGTCCCAAGTCCATGCATGTATATATATATATGAATTATGGTTCTCAGAATTAAGTCCACCTCGAAAATAAGACCACTTTTCATGGCCCAGATGGTGGTCATATTTCTGAGGCTCCACTGTACATCTTGTAGTGGTGGCACACACGTACTGTTATGAAGTATAGTGGTGAGTAGCAGAAATGAAACACAGGACAGTCATATGGATCTACAGTAGAAGAAAAGGAAGCGCGCTCTTCTGCTGCAGGGCAACTAGGTGAACGGCACCCTTGTAAGCTCATGTACCTCCACTCCCTTAACTGGAATGGCGCATATCAAGTCTGCCAATGACCGGTAGTGGAAGGGTTAATAATGGCATGTCGGCCCGCGGAGAACAGACAAAAGAACCGCGCTTTCGGCGGCGAAAATTTCTTTCATGAACTTTTCCCCCTATGCGGTAACCTAGATAGATAGATAGATAGATTATGTTACAACAGGAATGCTGCATCCACCAGGGTGAGTTTTCATGCAGGTCCTGAGATCAAGGTACATACAGACACACAATATAACACAAGATCATAGTAATAATAAATTATAAATTGAGTAAATCAGTAAAATTGTATTTCTAAATAGTGAACTATAAGCTCATTAGTGCATGCCTGAAGGATGATAAGCTTTTCTTTTCTCTGATATCCTGTGGCAGTCGGTTATAGTGGTAGGCACCCTGGTATGCAAAGGACTGTCTGAACTTGTTTGTACAAGGGTGGGCCGGGGGATGTGTAGTTTGTCTGCACCTCGGGTAGATGAGTAGAAGTGTGAGTTCTTGGAGAATTTGCTGGTCAGGTAAGCAGGAGCCTGGTGAAGCAAACATCGATGCACCTGGCACAACATTTGATTATGACGTCGGTGATGAATGGTAGTCCAGTGAAGCTGGTCTCTGAGGGGGGCACTTGGTGTGTGTGGGGGTTGGCTGAGAATGACTCTCATCGCATAGTTTTGTACATGCTCTAAGTTCTGGGAGAGTGTCTGATTGCAAGAGTGCCACACTGTTGAACAGTAGTCCAGATGGGGGAACACAAGGGAGTTGTACAACATCTTGCGAATCTTCACTGGCAGATAGTGGCTGGCTTTACTTTTACCTCTTCTCTTGTGGCACTGCTTCCCAATTAGCTAATACAGTCCGGCCTCTGCTTCTCTTGCCAGCAATCTTAGCTAGTGGACTATACAGTGAGCACCCGTATTCTTTCGTAGCTGAAGGCTGTAGCACGTAATTCGAGGTTGAAGAAGGTGATGCTACACTGTGCTATAGATACTTGAGTACAGGCTACATAATTATATACACATAACAAGTAGTCTCGAACCCAGACCCATTCTGCCATTAATTTTTTATAATTGGTTTGGGTTCGAAACTACATAGCAAGTGTATAGCGTAAACAAGGAGCAACATCATCTGTAGAAGTGTACTCATTATTGGACAAATTCGCTGTCTAAGCCGTTGACCAAGCATGCATATGCAGAATTTTACAGTAGCTAGCTTCCCAGTAGCTAGCTAGAGACATACCTGTAGTCTCTCTGACCCTTGCTCTGTCTATTGAGTCTCTCAGGCCCTAGCTACGTTCATGTAACAAAACCGGTCACTGACACTGACTTCTTCTCTTCCGGCAATATAACTGATATTGCGATCCATTTCTTATTCAGATTTTCGTTTCCCCAACCTGTGTGGCTAGCTAGCTAGCCATGGGCAACAGCGTCTTCAACTGAAGCTACTGCAAGTTGCGGTAAGAAATTGCTAGCGCTTGATATCGCCACGTGGCCACTGATATGCATGCACAGGGGTTCGTTACTACAAGCTAATTTAGGGTAGTGGATGAACAAGAGCAGGAATTCTTCCGGTGCAATACCTTCACCATATATTATCTAAACTACGTTGTGTATTTTGGATGATCTATGCCTTCACACGCCAGGGATCCATTGCCATGTTGGGCTGCGTAGTACGTGTATCACGGTGGTGTCGTATGACCAGCCACTTCGGACGGCGCCATTTTGACAAATGCACTTTTGTCAAAATGGCGGACGGAAGTGATTAATGGCTGTGTTGGACATGCCAGTGAGCTCATATAAACAATAGATCAATCTTGCTTTATGCTTTATATTGCATGCATGCATACAGAACAATTAAGCGGCAATTTCTAATTAAGTACGTACAAATAAGGAGATGTGTGACAAAGATGAGTTAGGTCAGCTCTGTGCAAATTCGTTCAGTAATACAAGGACAATGTGAGATGTTCACCCAAAATGACTACTTTCCCAGTGCCAGTAGATTTGCCTCTGGCACCCACCCTTCGGTGTGTTCACCAACCAAACGCCGCACCCAGCACCACCCGTCCTGCACCTGAAACACTTCAACCACTTCTCCAGAGTTCACAGTGATAGTATTGTCCTTGGTCATGCTCCGGTAGCTGGCAGTGACACTCCAGAGCATACCTCGTTGCTAGAGAATAAAAGGACGAAATGAGAAGCAGTCCCATTAGCCATGATTGCACAGAGCACTCCAGACATACTAGTTAATACAATACTTTGTAAACAATGACGTCATGACAGTGCATGCTCATGTGTGGGGTGCCATTTTGCACAACGAGAGGGGTACATCTTGTTGTAGTGGTGGTACACACTGTTATGAAGTATAGTGGTGAGTAGCAGAATTGAAACACGGGACAGTCATGGATCTACAGTAGGAGAACACGGCCCTCACACGCATGTAACTTGTTTCACCAGTACTCACATCACTGGCACTGCTCCTTCCTCCTTCATCATCACTGCACTCTTCAAAGGAGTCATAGTCTTCTTCCTGCAGGCAGGACAGAAGATGAACCTCACACACATATGTATGACCAAGCTTTCTTAGACTATACAGTGAAACCTGTCTGAGGTGATCACTGTGTAAGGCAGCCACCTCTCTAAAACAGCCAGCTAGCCTTAGACTGGTTTTACAGCATATCATAGAAACATGGCTGTGCTTTGTCACACAACAAGTATAAATGACAGGCTCTTTTCATATGAACACTGAAACATCCACCGTGCACATTAGGTACCATTACACATAATCCTTACTGAGGGGTGGCCATTGTCCGAGGATACTCGTCTCATCTGTGTCTGAGAAGTATCTGGAGCTGAAGGCATATGCTTGTTCTGTTTTCCATTAAGAGACCTTGTTGGGCTCTGCAGAGAGGGCTGGAGATGGATGGGCAGTAGTTACATTGGACAGTAGGGCAGGGCACGAGGGGTGGAGGGAGGGAAGGGGCTTAAGGACAGGGGTCAAACAATGGTTCATGTCATTGTAATGGTTGTGTGGTCGTTCACAGTGACCCACTGGACCCTCAGTCACTCCTAGGGCTAACGGTTATCACCTCAGTGTGTATCTGCTAAAGTGTCGCTACTCACTTTTTCTTCTGAAGATCCGTGACCTCCATCCACCTGGGGGGCAGGACTGACAGGATCCCCTGGGGTACTTATTTTCTTCTGCAACCACTTCTTAACCTTACTCCTGCATGTGAGGAAGAGGGAAATTAGTGAGCATGATATTTAAAATAGAAACATCTATTATTAGTCTGTGCCTAAAATAGTAACACATCATTTTGCTATTTATTACATGTACGTATGTATGTACATCAGAATATACACCTGTTGCATCAACTAGAATGGATGTTCAGACAGCTACAGTATACACTGCTCGGGTCGACATAGCTTTATGTTTGGAGAGGTTGGGACAAGCAGTAACCTCATTTCAAACGTTAGCATTTCACAAAAGTACAACATTTCTGTATGCCGAGCTAGACTGCACTTCTCCCAACTGAAATATCCCAGACAAAACCCTGGCTAAGTTCCTCCCTCATGACGGTGGAGTGCCAGTATTGATCTACATCCAAGATGTATGCTTTCATTTCATACTTTTTAGGCTGAAAAGCTGCAGATCCCTGGCTCTGCTTCAAGTCCAAACTGGTAGTGGGTGGACTCGGAATGGTAGGCTCCTTTTCTTCTGGGGTCGTTGGAATATCTACAAACACAACAAGAGGCATCATCTGTGTGTGTGTGCCCATGTGACATGAGCCATAGTCAGCAGACACCACACCACACCTTAATACATATGCAGGATGTAGTGGACTTTGAAATATGTGCCATTTCAACAGTTTATAGCCCATCCACTGCCCTAACCATAATATAAAATGGTACACACTTGTTGGAGATGGCATATTTTGTGATTTCTACGTTGTTCAAAGAAACAACCTACTCCGTCACCCAATGTTAACTGCCAGATAGACAATGTGACTGCATTGGACAGTCAACTACAGTAGGAATCCAGCTAACTTGTATTGGCTGAGGTTGAAATGAGCCCACACTACTGATGGTATACCAGTGGTCACCCCTATCCACCTCTCAGGCAGAAGAAGGAAGAGTTGGAGCCAAACATTTTGCATGTTACCCAAGTGGGACTCATCATTGTGGGGTACTGATGGCAACTGGCTACCTGACCTGACAGTGACCAATCTCCCCCGGACACTGCTGCATGCGACATACGGATACACTCACCTCTAAGCAGTGAAGCAGGCAGAGATTGGACCTCTATCATGAGAAAAGACAGAGAAAGAGAGCCACAGCATATCAGTTGCTCTGTAGATAACTAGCTGGACTAGTTATTGTGACACTACCAATTGAGGCAGTGTGACACAGTTATGAAAGTGATACCATTGGAGAAGTATGATTCTGATGCAGTGAGGGCTTCTCAGGTGGCATAGGCATGAGAAAGGGTTAGTTCTCCATTTACCAGCTTATCACACAGGGCTTGAAATCCTTGCCAACGTTTCAACCAGATGCTCTGGTCTTCTTCAGGACAAAAGTGGTCTGGTCGAAACGTGGGCAAAGTTTTCAAACCCTGTTTGATAAGCTGGTAATCGGAGAACTAACCCCTTTCTTATGACTTTGATGAGACAAAAACAATGCTAATACGATACACACTAAATAGTTAGGCTGAGTGGACTCTCAAGTTGCACTTAAGTGCAGGCTTGAAAAGGTCTTTCAGCTGCTCTCTATGCACAATTCATCATGGTGCTGGAGTAGGACCTTCAGCACTAACCCATGGTAGTAAGAGGATGTACATAAGGGGATTATGTGCTTCATGCACTTAATAATTTATCATAGTGTCTTTCACTGCGCGCATCAGTGCATGTGCAGTGACTCAAAAGTAGACTTGGCCTAAACATAAACAAGACCTGCACATTCCCCTGCCAATACAGACCACCATACAGGTAAACATACACAAGACCTGCACATTCCCCTGTCAATACAGACCACCATACAGATAAACATAAACAAGACCTACACATTCCCCTGCCAATACAGACCACCATACATACACAAACTACTTGCCCCCAGCAGCTGCAAGCGTACCTTTTGCCTGCTCCAGTTGGGAGTGCAGCATTTTACAGATCTGGTCCACCCAGAGCTTGCACTTGTCAGGAGACTCAGCCTAAAGTGTGAGATGTGAAGAGGGAAGTAATAGAGGTTTACAGAACAATGCAAACTGCGTCATCAATGACTGCTTCAAAGTTCAAGTACGTACATTGATATCTAGGTCCCCACTACTTTGCCTCCAATCTACTCAGCTTAGCATACACAAGCAGAACTGTATTGTGCTGGGAGTGGTTAATATTCAACTTGGTTTCAAACTCAAGCGATGCTTGCCTTTCCCATGGCAACAGTACTCTGATTGCTCAGTAGTGATTGACACATACAAACAGTGGTACCTGTCCTCTATAATGACCCTTACAGAGAGATATGTACCTCTCCTTAAAGGCTACTCCTACTGAACTGTCCAAACTACACAGAACAGTGTACACACGTATGTTGCATCCTCTGAGATTCAGACACCTCTCGATAAAGGACAACAGATGGTCCAAAAGGAGCCAGCTGCTCAGAGAGGTCCACTGTACTACCTTACTGCACAGTATGTAGCAATAGTAGGGCTATAGGCATGCACTGTACGTGTGTATGTAGATACATATCATGACAACTTGTGAGGGGAATGTGGACTGCTGGTAGTACGTAACACACAAGCAATACCTCAAAGAGGAACACTTCTTTCTTGTCCTTTCCTCTGAGTAGAGTGAACTGCTGTGGAGCCCCGGTCACAACTTGAGGTACGTTCATATCTAGAAGCTGTAAGGATGGGAGACAAGACAGGACAAGGTTCAGTCAGTTCTTCTGTTTGAGCCTGAGCAGTTCAGCGATTGGGGAAATGCCAGTAAAGGACTTACTGAGGAGAGGAAGGTTAATGGATTAAGAGGATAAAGAGGGGATGGAGATAGAAGAGGAATAGGGTGCAGAGGAGGCATGCAGACAGAGAGGCCAACACCGATAGAAAGGAAGGAGGCATGTACGGTAGATTGACTGTGTGTTAAGTTCAACAGGTTGATCCAGCATGACCAAGGCATGGTATAAAGGTGTGCTGTGTTCAAGTGTAAGGCCAAATGGAGCAAGTATGTGACAGTGACCAGCTCAGCACATGACCTGAAGCACTAATTGGTGTGGGAGTGTGTGTGTGTATCAATAGGTTTGTTTACTCTAATACATTATGCCGTGACTGTACTTCCTGCACCAGCCAACACTGATTATACAATGTAGGCAGTGTTGACACCCCACAGGACAGATAAAGAGAGGCCCAAGAAATTCTTGAGGGAGACAGATATGCAAACAATCCTGCCCTTCTGGCTGGTGTGTGTGCACACCTTAACGACAGCTTTCTCTTGGACTGTAGCAGAGTGTGGAGCCCCCTTCCTCTTTGGTCCTTCAGTTGTTCGGCAGATGGAGAGGGCCATCTCATGGAGGATCACATGACGTGGGCGGAAAGAGTTCTTGATACGAAGGCTGCTCACATGTGGCAGACGAACTTTCATCACATCCTTCATGAGGTGGAAACGACAGTGAACAGATTGTCATGTGATGTGTGACAGTCATGTGACCCACATGTGACTTCATCCACGTGACAGTCATATGACCCACATGTGACTGTCATGTCACCCACATGTGACTGTCACATAACCCACATGTGACTGTCATGTCACCCACATGTGACTTCATCCATGTGACAGTCATATGACCCACATGTGACTGTCATGTGACCCACATGTAACTGTCACATAACCCACATGTGACTGTCATGTCACCCACATGTGACTTCATCCATGTGACAGTCATATGACCCACATGTGACAGTCATATGACCCACATGTGACTGTCATGCGACCCACGTGTAACTGTCATGTAAGACCCTATCACAAACAGTATACTATGTGCTGTCCTGAGTCTCCCAGTCTAGTGCTGCTAAATGGGGCATGTGTGGCAGGTAGTCATGTGACTTGCATGTGACTTGCATGTGACTGTCACAGGTAGTGATGCATGCATCACATACATCCAGCAATGTCCTCCCGTACTTCTGCTTCACTCGAACATCAACTGACTTGAGCACATTGTCCAACACTGAGACTGTTGTCTAGTGAGTGCAATCAAAGACAAACTTACATGACTGGAGACATACCAGTGGACACACAGAGACACAACAGCTGTTGGTTTATAGTGTGGTAGGTCAGGCTTGCATGCACACAGGCACACATGAATGTGCTTGCACACACACACACACACACACACACACACACACACACACACACACACACACACACACACACACACACAACCCTCACCTGTATCTCACTCCTGCTGTCCTGGTTCCTGGCCTCCTTCAACATGTTACACAAGAGCTGTTTGTAGACCATGAGACGCTTACAGGGCAAGGTCATGAGTGTGGGTAGGCCTGTCACATGACTCAAGCGAATCTCCATCTCCTGTACCATCAGACAGGACAGAGCATTGGACACACAATGCAGGGACAAGGTGCATGCATTGCTCAGTTTGAGCTCAGGCAACTGTCCTATCATGTGATCGACGCTCAATGAATTCACTGACTGTTCATTTCGATATGACAGACCTCATGTGAAGGAATAAGTGCACGTATGCAATAATATACGTACCATGCCATACTACACAGTACAATACATACAGTATACAGTATATTACTTGTACAACAAAACACTACCGTAACATATGTACTACATAACACTGTACATAACACTACTTATATACAGTACTATGCTACACATACTCCACTGTATGTTGCACTGTAGCAAGAATATGGATACCCTGTGACTTATTAAGAGGCGGCATGCACGTACACAAGGCCCTCCCCTCCCCTTCCCTTCCCTCCCCTCCCCTCCCCTTCCCTTCCCTCCCTTCCCCTCCCCCCTTACCTCCCCTCCCATCCCCTCCCCTCCTCTCCCCTTCCCACCCCTTCCCCTCCCTCCTCCCCTCCCCTCCCTCCCCTCCCCTCCCCTCCCCTCCCTCCACACAGTACAAAAGGACAGTGTGCCCAGCTCACTCTGTAGAACTCCGACTCCGCCCTTGATCCTCCAATGAGGTCCTTGTTGGCCTTGTAGTGCTTGCAGTAGTGACCATAAGCCTCTTCCATCTGGGTCGCCTGGAATGTGGGAGGAAGAGGAGGGAGGGGCACAGAGTCCATTATGGCTACAAATACTGTACTGTACATGAAAACATGTTTGAATAAACACACACACATATACACTCAAAACACACACACATACTGTACACAGTCACCCACCTGCTTACACACACACACACACACACACACACACACACACACAGACATATACACTCAACACACACACACACACACACACACACACACATACACTCAACACATACACACACACACACAGTCACCCACCCACTTACACACCCACCCACACACACACGCACCCCCCACACTCACTGTGTCAGTGAAAGCCTGCCGTAACAACTTTGGATTGCCTCCTGCCTTCCTCAACTTCAAAAGCAAACCCCTTCACAACAAATTGGATTACAACAGTTCACACAACACATCCAATAAAGGCATCAAATGAAACCACATCCCCATCATGTGACTGGTCTCAGGAGACCCTGACCACTTTAGGCATGTGCTCTGGCTTTGTACAGCGACCACTACAGAGAAAATGTTCTATCGTATGCACTAACAACGCCTGAATGGGTCCTATGTACTTGATCATGAGCTCTCAGTCATGTGCACACATGCACACACAGTGTGTGTGTATCAAAGCCAGGGCAATCTATCTATGTCCTTACTTTGAATGAAGGTTGAAGATGTCTTCAATGTTCCCAAACATCTCTTCTGGCCTTTCACGGATCTTCACTGGAACAACTTCATCACCATCCTTCACCGCTTTCAGATAGCCCTGAAGAGTGGCAGTCACAGACACACAGCCACATGTATGTACACACACACACACACACACACACACACACACACACACACACACAGACACACACACACACACACACACACACACACACACACACACACACACACACACACACACACACACACACACACACACACACACACACACACACACACACACACACACACACACACACACACACACACACACATTTTCACTCTTCCCATTCCCTACATACAGTACACACACCCTCCCAATGCCCTACTGTTTCTCTGCTCTCTTGTACCACCCCCCTCCTCCTTCACTTCCACACTCTCTCCATCATGCCACCTTCCTCATTTCTCTTCTCTCCCATGCCCTCTCCTGCCTTACCTCCACAATCACCTCCAGGTCCCTCACGTAGCTCTCCTCGCTCTCAACCAGCTCATAGTACACATTCTCCAAGCCCTGCCCGTCTGTACTGTCCAGAGAGTGGCCCCATGCCTTCAGCTGACGAGCAAGACGGCCGCTCACCTTGTATTGTGGAGCAGGGACACAGTACAACGGTGAACAATGTGCTCACGCACAGAAGCACACACACATACCACTTCTTACACTCACACATCTACATTCACACACCCACACACCAATGCTCACACGCCCACTCACAAATAACCCCAGATGCACACGCTCACACCAACACACTCACTTACTCCCCCTCCACTCACCTCATCCGTCTTTAGTTTGGCTTCTTGAATGTCAGCAGTGAACAGTTCATCAACTTCTCACTGCTGGTCAGAGCAGTCAGGTCCATCACAGGACATGTCTCCACGTGTGATAGGAGCTCTTCAATGATACGAGCCTTTTCAGCCTTGTCCTGTCCGTCGTAAGCACAAGCAGCTGCTAGCGTCTTTGTAGACCCCTTGCCCCACTTACCACACTACAGGCAACAGAGAGGGTAGAAGACACATACAGACACATATAAACAATACATACAAACATAGGCATAGCATTTATACAAACCAGACTATGGAGCAGGGAGGTGATACCTGAGTGTGAAACGCATTATACCATAGTCTCCCCCACACACACGCCACTAGCACAGAGTGGTACAGCTGCTGATCTTACTGGTTGCGGTATCCATGCATAACATCAATGCTACAAGTCACACAGAGGAACCTGTATAAACTGGTCAGTCACATGAGAGACCTCATGACCAGGTGACTGCTGTCGACATGTGAGTGCATTACAGAGCGTTGTGTAATTTGCTGACTCTAACTCCAGGACGGAAGTGCTGGCTTCTTCAGACAAGTGGTTACCTTACACAGCTGGGACTTTAAACAGTTTCCACTGCACTTGAGGCACGAGTACAGCGCCATTGACTGCAACATTGTCAATAATGCCCACTTTGGCACTTAGTATGGTGTTAATGAGCTGATACTATTGACTTGACGCTTCACGCTGAGGGTGAATTACATTGAGGGGGATCACCACAGAGACAGTGGCAAGCTTTCCTCCCAAGTTAGCAACTTCAATGTGCTTCAAGGAACAGTAAAGTAACATAGGACAGGTATACATGTGTGCATAGAAGGACCAAACCAGATCTAGCCCCGCCCCCAACCCTGCCCCCAGCCCACCTGGTTAATGTACCGATGAAGGGAGGCGCACCGATCGATGACTGCAATCTTCCCTTCTGCTACTGACAGCATCTCCATACAATATTGACCCATCTGGTCCATCCCCTGGGTCAGTAGCTGCTCAGTCTCCTAGGCAACCAAGAAGAAGTGACACATTCTATTTACAATGACTCTTGATGTACACATTCTATGGTTACCATGGCAATGGGACAGGAGTATGTTTACATACCAGTCGGCATCGCTGCTGGCCCTTGGGGATGTAGCCAGCAAAGCGTTGTGTCTCTTCCATCACACAACGCAGGGAGGAGAGCTGAAGGCAGTAATCATCATCATCATCATCATCATCATCATCATCATCATCATCATCATCATCATCATCATCGTCATCATCATCACCATCATCATCATCATCATCATCACTGAAGTAGTACCATCATATGCTGTACTGGAAACACTGCACAATCCACTGGTTGCCATCATGCACTATTGTGCCAGCAGCATTAGACCCACAAACATGCACACATTCACGCACATTCACACGCAGAGGAGAACAGCAAAAGAGTAGCAAAGCTGTTTGTCTGCCTCACCTCACTCGAAGCCTCAGCCAAGGCAAATTCCTTGAGTCCTTCCATATACTCTTTACATCGCATGATACATTCCTTCAACTCATTGACATCTTTGAGCTTGTCAAGAGTGATGGAGAAGTAGTCTACCCTGGTCTTCAGAGCAGCCTTCACCTGGGTGCAAATAGCATAGGTATGGATTGATGGACGGATGGATGAATGAATAGATGGATGGATGGATAGATTCATGGATGGATACAAGATCGTGACCATGTACGTACACAAACATGTTTAAATGTATTGTAAGAATTATTGCACATGTTACTACACACACACACACACACACACACACACACACACACACACACACACACACACTCACGCATGCACACCACACACCCAAACACACCGTGTCCATCCTATCTGCATGCCCAATACACTCTATCCTCCACTCCAGCCACGTCTTGTATGGCTCCCTTTTCTCATCATACGAGTACTTTGCCTTGTCCAGGGACAACCTCAGCTGTTCCCTCTGCTCCAACATTACACTGGACTCTCGAGTGCGAAACACAAGAGAACATTCCAGCTTCCTTTAGTTGGGTTGAGGGGAAGGGAAGGGGAGGGAGGGGAAGAAGGGAGGGGTGGGAGGGAAGGGAGTGGAGGGACGAAGGGGAAGGAGGGGAGAGGGGAAGCAGGGAGGGGTGAGGGAGAGGGGAGGGGAGATTGGGGAGAGGGGAGGGAGGCAAGGGAGGGAGGAGACAAATAGAGGAGGGAGGAGTGGGCAAGGGTTAGGGCAGGAGAAAGAAGCGGGGAAGGGCTACTCATGACCATATGAACACATGAATGAACAAGAAACCGACTGAAGGAGATGCTGAGATGATAACTTTGATTCATTTTGCCACTGCAGCTAAAGATAAGACTATCTCACTTGTGGAAACTCTCAAGACTCTCCTCCAAATGGCGGACCTCTGTATACATCTCACTCTTTGCCTCCACTAATTCTTTCAGTGTCTGCTTCATGTGTAGGCTGGCTCCTCGGGAGTAGTCCGGCTCCATCTTACTCACTGCATTGTTCATTCGGCTTGTGATGCGTTTGGTGTCAGTGCTAATCTTGCCCAGCTCCTACACATTGACAAGAATCGGTACAGTGAATCGTTAGAAGACAAGTATTATGGTGATAGCACCAAGTGTATAAGCCTTATTAAGTGCTTATCAGTAAGACTTACACACACAGTTTGTATATTATATATAGTAAGTATATTATGTATGTGTATGTACATTAGCTGGGATATGTAGCTATGTATACACAAAATGCACACACACGTATACAGAACACCCACCACTCATCCACACACACTCACACACACACACACACACACACACACACACACACACACACACACACACACACACACACACACACACACACACACACACACACACACACACACACACACACTCACACACCTTCCGCTGTCCTATCCAATCCTTGTGAGTGGTCGCCGTATAAGACAAGGTCCCAAAGAAGTCCTTGGGTAAGTGGCCCACTCCACCAACATGCTCTGCAAACTCAGTGTTCTTCTCAATAACCTTAACCTACACCACCGCGGGACACAAAGAGGCACAAAACCACTTTGATATACGTACGCACTACATTGAGCGACATCCATGGGAGTCACTAGTCAAGGGTCTGATTCACCAATTTTCAGCAGCTGACTGCTGACTGTTGTCAGTGGTGTAAGTGACTACTCGTGATCTACACTTATTGGTGATAGCTACTTGTATGGAGGAGTATAATTATTAATTTTGCGAAATTAAACACAATTTCCTATAGTGTGTGTGTGTGTGTGTGTGTGTGTGTGTGTGTGTGTGTGTGTGTGTGTGTGTGTGTGTGTGTGTGATGCTCACTTGTTGAGGAGCTGGTTGTGACTTGCTCTTCAACTGACACACTATAACACACTCAGAGCCAAGCACCTCCTAAGGGAGGAGGAGGAGGGGGAGGAGGAGGGGGAGGGGAGGGGAGGGGAGGGGAGGAAGAGGAGGGGGAGGGGTAGGAGAGGGGAGAAGGAGGGGGAGCGGGAGGGGAGGGGAGGAGGAGGAGGGGAGGGGGAAGTGGTGGTGGTGGAGTGGCAGGGAAGATCAGCATGGGATATAATGCACATATAATATTGAACAAGTACCCCACATTCACTGCACACACAGTACGTAACACAGTGACCTAGTGAAACTGGTTGCAGTATAAGCGGATGCAGATGAATAGTCATTGATATCAAAACAGCGTTCAAATGGGGCAGCAAGGTAAAGTGTGTTGTATTCAAAGCTTTACAGATTCAAAACACAGCCATTCAGACTATCCGTCCCATGACACTGAACTTTGCATAGCAAGCTTTTACTGACGTCAACTGCATGGGGGTTGATCACTAGGAGACACCAGAGAGACATAATAGAACACTAGGGTAACTGGGAATCACTAGGGTCACTCAGGATCACTAAGGGTCACTCAGAATCAACTGGGAGACACTAGAGATTAGCTGAGGGTTAACTGAGGGTCACCTAAGGTCTGTTGTGGGCTAGTAGTGATGGGATGATTGGCATTGACCATCACCCAATGAAGTGTGAAGCAGGGTGCACTGACAAAGCGCCACCACCAACCCATTACAATTGAAGCAAGCCACAATGGCCTAACGCTAGCGCTGGCTTACACACTGTACAATACGTACCACAGGGACAACATGGTTTGGTGTATACGTATGTAAAGGTCATCCCACACACTGGTGAGGTCTGCTCTGCGCTTACCATGGCTGTCTGTGTCATGTTTGTCAAGAAAGGCTCTTTGATGAAGGCTCTTTGATGCTCTTCCCTCTGATCAGTAAAGACATCTTGCCCTTGGGCTCAGGCTGGCTGTGGGGGGAAAGGTTGAGGGTCAGTTTGTGCGTGTGGTGTATATAGGGTGTGGGTGGGCGTGTACGTGGGCATGTGGGTGTGTGCGTGTGCACGTGCGTGCATGTGTGTGTGTGTGTGTGTGTGTGTGTGTGTGTGTGTATGTGTGTGTGTGTGTGTGTGTGTGTGGCACATATGGGGTGTGGGTGGGCATGTGAGATGTGTACATACAGGTTAGCAAGTGTGGGGTGTCTGTGTGTGTGCAGGTGGCTATACATGTGTGAAAATGATGTGTCTGCAATAGTGGGTGGGTGCCTTAGCAACCAGACCTTACAAGCAGTCTACATTCTACCAAGCTACACGTGTAGCAAGCTGCGAGATCCTGCCCTTACCAACAACAGTGTTTCAAGTACTTGAGTGTCTCCTTCCAGTTTCCAAGAAACTCCTTCTTTTTTATCTCCTTCGAGACCTGCTCTGGGACACAAATAATGACGTCTTGGCACTCATGGTCACCTAATGGTTATGTGACATAGAGACTGACAATAAACAGCAATACCACGTTGGAATTACAGCAGTAGTAAGTTGTACAGTGAGACCTGTCTAAGATGGTGACTGTGCAAGTCAGCTACCTCTCTAAAACAGCCAACCTCCCTGGACTCAAATACCACTAACACAGCACTAAGACATTGTAGTCTATACTTCTGCAATGCATTCACTTCTCTGAAACAGTTAATTATATAATAGGCCCACATGTGGCTGTCTTAAACAGATTTCACTGCAATAAGCATTTGATGAAAAGTAACTATATGGTATCTGTTTTGGTGACAAAGGAGTTCACAGCAGTGTTGGCCATACAGTGCCCCATCACAAAGAGATGGGATACTTTACAAGAAGTTGCTCAAGGGCTCACATTTATGTACCACAGACAGAACTGAGTGGCAATAACGCCATAAATCTTAACCAGCTAAGAAATGTGGGCTACACCATTTCAGAAAATATATTCATGTACAGTACTATAGGGCATATATATGATATGTATATGTACAGTACTATAGGGCATACATATGATATGTATATGTACAGTACTATAGGGCATACATATGATAATATATGTATATGTATAGTACTATAGGGCATACATATGATAATATATGTATATGTATAGTACTATAGGGCATAGGTAATATGGCCAGCTATGTCTGATCTCAATTGTAGCTTCCTCTTGACAAGAGAAGGTCTTCAGATCAAAGGGTCATTACATCAGCACATTATAAATTCACCATACAGTCCATGACCAAATAGCTGTAATTCAATAGCCAATGAATGTCATTAGTCAACTCTGGCAAGTGTGTTGCACATAGATAAAGTCACTACTTCTTCCACTGTATAATTATACCACTCTCCATCCATTCACCCTAGCACCCTATAACATACATATCCTTCAATACATTACCTATATACTCTATGCCCATGGCTCATCTACTCTAGAATGCGGCCCCATCAACAGCTAAGGTGAGCCACTGTAAGCTGACCCACCCCTAGTATAGCAGCCATCTGGTATGCATAAAAGCAACACTTCTATAAAAGGTAGTAGATTGTGATAAGAGCTACAGGAATGGTATATTGTCTGACCTGCCATTCCCTTTGAGGTCCTCAGCACACACATACTCAATAGTGGGGCTAGTCCATTTGGGCAGCAAGGCCATATAAACCACACAAAGAGACACAAGTCTCTCCCAATTTCCTGCATCTGTCTTCTTCTGTAAGGATGCCCGTGTGAAGGGACCACTTTACAGCATCCAGACACAATCACTTTCACACCACCTACCCATACACACACAATCCAATTTACACGGGAGTGCAAGGCCAGGTGAGGGTAGTCTTGCGTGCGAGACTAAGGTGAGGGATATGCCTCACTGCTGGTGGTTTGGAAACAGGGATTGCAGCATACCAGCAGCAGTAAAGTGTATCCAACATTACCAATGCAGGGCAGGCACACATCTCTGTGATCCTACCAGCCAGTGCTAGTCGCACTCTGAAAACATGGGATGGTGAGCACAGTCATGGAGGGGGGGGGGGGGGGGGAAGACCATCCTGCTTCTGTACTATCACCACATATTCCATGTAACCTCACTACAAACCACCAACTGGATACACTACCATTAGGAACCTTAGTTCTGACCATAGACACTATAGTTATGCTCTGATGTACACGTAGCAGCTACACTGGTTTTGATGTGTGGTGGGGACAAGACACACTGAAAACACTCGTTTGAGAACATCACTGATCTGTGAATCATCAATTCGTATCATACGTACGTGGATACTCTACGATCTACGATTTTAAATGTATTAGCTTTATCCATGTATGAATCTACTATGGACTGCAGCGGAAGTTACGAGTAAGCGACCAGGACAGCTGCCAGTAGGGGGCCGTATTACAATAGTTGTGTACTGGTATGCTCGGAAGGCCTAGGTGAAAGCATACTGGCGAATCCTTCGCATTCCTCGCAACCGACAGGGTCGCCAGGTGCGCAATCGCCACCGCTTCACCTTACCAGAAATCCCCGTCAGAGACTCACCAGCTAAAAACGCCAGCTGCTTCTGAAGGACATCCCATATGTTAGGCGGTGGTACGTACCCTGTGGGAAGTAACCGAGTCGATGGCATATTCAAGCAACTCAAGAGACGCTCAGATTCAATTGTTCTGCAAACGACTAACAACACAACAGCGAATCTACACCAGTACACTTACCTTTACCGGGCACTCTATCGATTGCCGCCTGCTGAGCCATAGCTACTAGCCAAGGACGGGTTACGGGCACTGACCTTCGAACTTTAACTCCCCCACACGCTCCACCACATACATGTATACACAAGTAGACAAGAGCACAAGAGTATATGTATACAGCTGGTACATGGGAGGTTACGCAATGTGTATATAGATCACGTGCCTGCATGAAGGGCATCCTCAAATAATATCACATGATCGTACTGCTGAAGTCGGTGGTCTAGTTTTGGCCACTCAGCAGTTATAGCTATAGAAATCAATTGACTCTTACTAACTATGAGGCAAGTAGTAAATAATGGTGGAAAGTTTGCACATTAATATCAGTGGGTCATGAAGAAACAACAATTATTACATTGCTCGTTATTTGGCTAGCTAGCAAGTTCTTATTCTTTCCCATACTAACCAATGGCCATGCTAATACTAGGCACATATATGGAAAATTATATTATTGCTATCAGCAAGCTGTTGTAGTAACAATGGCCTGTAGCTAGCTAGCTACATGCAATTACCACATGCACACAGAAAAAAGGGCTAACGATCAAATCAATTGAATTGTTTGCCTATCTGATGTTTGGTTCAATGTATGATAGCTAATCTCCTTCACTAAATCAGGCATGTTTTAGTGCATTTGTGTGGGGAGAGAGGGGAGGGGAGGGAGAGGGGGAGGGGGAGGGGGAGGGAGAGGGGGAGGGGGAGAGGGAGGGTAAGGGAGCAGTGCACAGACGTTAGCCAGAGGAACTTCACATGACATGTGTACACTAAAAATAGTTATAGTTCCTTCCATCCAACCAGTATAGCTATAGCTATACCCACACAAGAGCAGCTAGCATATAGTTATGATACGTACTGTAGAGGTTCATTACGTATACTGTGTGGTCATGATGCAATGGAAGTTAGTGAGCTTTGAGCACAGTATCAACTTGAATTGGGTACAGAACGTTTCAATCCATGGATCTTCATCAGCTGCAATACAAAACTTAGACTGCGCTTCCATTGCAGCATATAATTATGTCATCTCAAGCTTCTGCCAGTGATGGGAAAAGTAGTGGTGTATATGTACCCAGTGCTAATGCTGCTCTAGATCCCTTCTTGCTGCTAGCTATATGTAGAACTACAGTGGAACCTGTCTAAGACGGTCACTGAGTTAGGCAGCTGCCTCTCTAAAACAGCCAGCCTCCCTGGCCCCAGAATAGTACTAAAGCATTGCAATCTACCTCTGCAGAGCAGCCACCTCTCTAAAGGTTAGAACTGGCCCACAGGTGGCTGTCTTACACTGCTAAAAATATGGTGTGATCATCACACCAGTCAGTGCTCACACCAAGGCTGTGATCAGTCACACCGTTACTTTAGTGTGACGTTCACACTGGCACTAGTATCCACACTGTCATGTCATTTCTGATAGATTAAGAGACTTTGAAGTAATTCAAAACCAAAATTAAAGGTGACAAGAGTTTATTTGGAATCATATACAAGCTATCTAAGTACATAGCTACCCAGGACACAGCTAAGCCTGATGGTATATATGTTGCATACAGTGGGATGACTTCCTCAAACTAAGTATGCCATTTGTGCAGTTTAATTGTACCATTAGGTACTTTGTGTTGTAGAGGACGCCGTATTCCCCGGTGAAGTTCACTGGCCAGGGCACCAGATGCCCGATGCTTGCAGGGGATGCCACATTCCCCAGTGAAGTTCACTGGGACATCAGATGCCCAATGTTTGCAGGGGATGCAGTATTCCCCAGTGAAGTTCACTGGGATACCAGATACCCAATGTTTGCAGGTGATCAGGATGCCATTACCCACAAACTATCCTGCCAGTATGCTGTGCACTACGCATACTCAAATCCTTAAAGTAGTGTACCATATCTGTAGTGCATGAAATGTACCATTAAGTGCTTACTCTCTTACAAACTGTTCCCACAATGGTATGCTGTGTACTGCATGGTTGGAGTGAACATCACACTGCAAAAGGGTGTGCTCACTGTGGCAACCAATTCACACCAATTTTGGGTGTGATCGGCATACCCTATTTTTAACAGTGTAGGCAGACCGGTTCCACTGCACGGATACCACTTCATATACACAATGTCATAAATCTAGTTATAATACATCTGAAAACTCTTTGCTAGCAAATACTTTGAGCTTTAGGTCTGCAGGTGCCCCACAAGATGCTTAAACTCAAAATGCTTGTTCCTTATACCGCAGTGCTCCAAATCCTAATGGTTCCATTTTATGTTTTAGGAAAGAGAGGCATTGTACATGTGCTCTGTGCTGATTTGAAACAATTGTGATACACTTTTCTGGGTCAATTTAGACCAAATTTATCATGTGTGGGTGGGAGGATAGATCATGTGCTATGAATAAATAATTATGTCTAATTGCAATTAGAGTGAGGCAGGGAATGAAGAGGATCTAAAGTGGAATGTAGAGAAGTTGCATGAGGCATTGAAGAGGTGCAAACTGCAAGTGAATCAGAGTAAGTCAAGCACAATAATCTTTAGTAGGGCTCCAACAGAGTGCAACTTAGAGATTGAAGGAGAAAGGGTGAAGAATGTTAAAGAGACTGTGTACCTGGGAGTAAAGCTGAGTGAGGATGGGATGCTGGAGAGTGAGGTGGAAGGGAGAATTGGAATGACAATGCAAGCAGTGGGGACAATGAAGAAGGTGTATGAGAGCAGAGAAATTAGCAGGGAAGCAAAAGTAGCAGTGTTCAAAGCAGTGGCAGTCCCAACACCGACATATGGGTGTGGGTCATGGGTTCTAAAGGAGAGGGAAAAGTCCAGGCTGCAGGCAGCAGAGTTGCGGGTGCTGAGGAAGATTGCAGGTGTGTCTAGGTTGAGCCATGTCAGGAATGAGACGGGTGAGGGAGAGGCTAAGAGTAGAACCAGTATTAAAGAAAGCAGAAAGGATGAGAGAATGCTGGAAGGAGAAGGTGGAGAGCAGGAGGGGAAGTGTGGTGGAAAAGGTGCTGACAGGGAAGGAATTGGAAAGAGACCGAGAGGATGCCCCAGGAAGAGATGGAGAGATCCCTTCTGAGACTTTAATTTAGGATGTAAACTATGTGGACTCTGTGGTTGTGCAATGTCTAGTTGTATTAAATTTAACCCACCTCGGTAGATCTCCTATATTCCCTATCCTATCCATCGATCACCTTTGTTAAAATCTTCTGAAACAAAGATATTCTCTAAAAAGTGGATACTTAGTGCCTAATGTGTTTAGATAGGATCTTATGAGCTAATGTGAGTTAAGCTCCCATAGTGTCTTAACGAATGTTTGGATAGTTGCATGATATCTCTTGTTGTTATGGCAACCATGCTGTGATATTTTCAGTATCACATAAGAGCCCAGGGCTATTGACTTAATATTAAACCTGTGCAATATGAACAATACTGCACAGGTCAAGGGTCATGTAAGCATCAGTGATTCCATGTCTCTGCACGCTTAAAACTGCAAAACTGCAACCACAGTGATGGTTAGGTATAACCAACCTCAGGCCTGGGGGAAGGTTGGCCAAACCTGAGTTTATAAGCAATCACTTAGGGTCAACAGGACAGACTGTTTCCAGAAACTCATAGAATGGGCTTCTTTGCATGTGCACCTTCTTCCATCCCTAGAAAGTCATATTGCTTCGGATAAGACAAAGATATCCAGTAAGCTTTGCAAGTGATCTGTCAGTCCCACACAACCACCAGGAAGGCATCTAGTCCAAAATGGGAGTCTACCTGGAAATCTGAGCAATAACGCTGGCTGCATTCTCGCGGTAGCTACACAAGCAGAAAAGACTACAACGAGAAGGAATTGCCACTAATGCCCAATTCCCTAGGCAGCTAATCCCACTGAATGAGCGCTTATATTATGGAGCTATGGCAATTGGAGATAAAAACAGTCATAGTGCTTCGCAATCAGGCCTCATGCTGCATGTGTATGCGTCGTTGCACGTACTCAGAGGTCTACATAAATATTATATAACATGCCACACGTACATGCACTTCATGGTCTCCACTGTACAGGTTGCCTATATAACACACCAATGATTATTGCATGACATTGAAAATTTTGCTTTCGTGACATTTAAGTCTGACACTTTTAAGCATATTTTCTAGAAATGCACATTCACAAGTTTATTTTGGGCCGGTTCAGATTACACAGTGAAGGTGGTTCTTTCATAAGGTAAGTCAACTACATGTGGAAGAATTTTTCATCATCTACATACATCTTCTCTGTTAAGCAGTTCCACTCTACTATACCACATAATTAGCAGCAGCAAATTCATGTAACACACTATAGCTACTAACAGGCCTAGTGCTCTCAAATGCTATAATGTACGTACAGTACACTACTTCAGTTACTAAGTAGCTTAAGCCTACTCTCAAATGCTATTGTGCTAAGGCTATCACTAAATCTGTTCTCTTGTTCTTTGCTGCTGTTGGAGGAGGAGATACAGACACAGAAATGTGTTCTGTAATTGTGAAGTAAGACACTGCTGCACTATAATACGTACCTAGGATAATAAATTGCATGCAGGCCACCAAGAGAGAGGGGCACAGCAGGACAGTAGGCCCTGGGTCATGTACAAGGGGCCCAAATCTCTCACTATTAATGCAGCTCAGAATGCATGGGTCCAATTTTTAACATGGCCCAATCATGCAGCCCTAATTGCACAGTCAATCTGATGAGAGCATTGCCCACAAACTTAATTAAGTTATAAGGACCTATGTAAACATGCATAATCACACAGATCTCTAAGAACAAATTACCATATCCGCTCTAAAAATTCGTCATTCTAATTTTGTCAGGGAAGAAGTAACTGTTCAAGTGTACTCTAATCATGACGAATTTCCTGTCTCTCTATTCTTCGCCATTAGGTGTAAAATAGAGAGACATTTTGTCATGGACAGGAAGCGTTCTAAATATTCATCAGAAGTGGCTGCAATAAGACTGCGACAGTCTATATACATATACAGGACAAAGGAGCAAAGCCAACAATGCTCATTGTTATAGTTGTCCTTCTGTCTTTGTTTCGTTTGTGTATAAATCCTCTCGACGCCATACACGCCGTGTTCTTCAGTGTGTGTGTGTTTCTAATATACACTAACTCGCAGGGAATCTCTATCCCACCTCTCTGAGGGTAATATCACCTCATGTTGGTCACCTTGCCGGTGACACATAAGTCATGTGCATGCATTCACATCTTCACATTGCACTTATATTTAGTGTGTTGTGGATGCATGCATGTAGCTATGCTTGCATGGGTGTCACGCACACATGCATTTATTTATACACATAGCTACGTACGTGTGCATAATGTATCCTTTCCAATATTAAGGGATTTAGGAATGGCCAGCATAAAAGTATAGAAACAAGCTACTCAGCACTATGATAATACTTCATTTCTGTGGAGGTGATTCGGCATTCTTAATTTCCTTGTACGCATATAGACCCAAAATATGTATGATTATACTAGATATAGTTCCAGTATAAGGAAATTAGGAATGCCAAGTCACCTGCACAGAAATGAAGTATTATTATAGTGCTGCGTAGCTTGTGGACAGTGGACCATATCTTTGCAACTGATTTTGCCTTCTCTCTTGCAAAGGGACACTTCTAGGTCAACACTGACTTGAGACACTGAATGATGATTTGACGCAAACTCTGTCAGACTGACTGTATAACCTTCAATCACTAGCCCCCATTTAATTCACACACCTCATCTGTACTGATATTAGACCTTATTTTTCCTGTATGTATTATATCCCAACTGCAGTTAGTATTGTTCCCAATGGCATTCAAAATGTACTGTTAGTCACTCTGTATATATGTATGATGTACAATAAAATTCATTGTTGTATACATACGTATATGCATGCATCCATCCCACATGCCATGGGGTCAGAGCTATAATACGTATGTACAGTACTAGCACTAGCTACAGTGTGCAGTGTGCTCGGTATACACAATTACACCATTGGCCAATAGCTATAGCCTGCACTTTCCAGCATGCAGATCTAGAGGAACCAAATAACTTGCAATTTTGTCTCAGTATGATATGATCCAGAAAGTTCTAATGTCATGCATACATACATATACAAACATTCCTGCATAATTAATGACCTATAATTATACAGTAGGTGTCCTATTAACAGTCATGTACAACTCCAGGGATAAACATTACAATGTAGAAAGGTCAAACTGGTGTATGAAGAGTATATACACTAAAGAAAGGATTTTCACACACTAAATCTAGCTATAACGTAGTGCTGGAAAATGTGATAGTTGTAAGTTGACATCCAGACTGTGTTTTGAGGTTCCTACATGGAAGAGTAATGGTAACAGTAGATGACGGTATACACCTCAGTCAGCACACTACCATACCAAACACAACTACACATCAAACACATTCCATATCAAAGATAGACTTATTGGGAGCCATACATAGCCCCCACCCATGGCCACACAAGCAACTGTACACACACGCTCACTAATACAAACAACGTACCTCTCAGAACACATAGTGAGCCATGTTCTGGAACAGATCCAGCTCTGATACATTGTTACCAAGTAGTCTCAGCTCCATCGTTGCCTGGCAACAAACAGACATAGTGTGTGTGTGTGTGGTGTGTGTGTGTGTGTGTGTGTGTGTGTGTGTGTGTGTGTGTGTGTGTGTGTGTGTGTGTGTACGTGTGTGTGGTGTGTGCGCGTGTGTAAGTGTGTGTGTGAGTGTGTGCGCATTACAGTCCTTGACTACAATTCAAAAACAAACTCTACAAAACCAAATAAACAAATAATTAATGTAAAGACCAGAAACAGAAACATTGTCTTGTGTTGATTGGTGTGAATCTGGCTGAGGTCATGATCCTTAGTTAGGGTGCTTTCCCTGTGTGGGACACAGACAGATGTAAGTGAATGAAACCTCAATGTGTGTGTGCGTGTGTGTGTGAGAGAGTACATGGGTGGAGTAGACAGGTGAACATAGAAAGGTCTTAACTGTATCCTACGTATGTACATGCAAAATGCACACACACACACACACACACACACACACACACACACACACACACACACACACACACACACACACACACACACACACACACACACACACACACACACACACACACACACACACACACACACACACACCATGCCCTCTAGCACACTGCCTAACCAGGTGAGCTAATTTGCCTTCTCCTGGCCTGTGAGCTGGTTGGACTAGACCCACTGAAAGGAGGGCAGTGGATTGGAATCTGAGGAACTGCAAGAGAAACAGAGAACAGTCCAAGGTAGTGCTCAAATTACTACACACACGCAATGCCTAACTCTCACATTTACACTGTAAACAGTTGGTAAGGAGGGTCTTCTGGAACTGACCCATGAGATGAGAAAGGTGGGGTACGGCCTTGAGTGACGGCATCAGAGTACACACACACACACACACACACACACACACACACACACACACACACACACACACACACACACACACACACACACACACACACACACACACACACACACACACACACACTTGTAACTTGTAACTTGTATAATACCACAGCCAAGACTTGGCTAAGTGGACCCCATGAATGGGGTGAGCCAGCAGGTGGCAATAAGACCGGTGGCACCGTTGGCTGCGGAGACACCAGCCTTATCACCCCAGTCGCATGGCCCCCTCGGTGCAGTAGGGGTACTCATCTATGGGCTTGCAAGACCCATGAGATGAGAGAGGTGGGGTACGGCCTTGAGTGACGGCATCAGAGTATCCGTCCTGTGCTCCTGGCCATAGAATTCCCCACCTACACTTGGTAATGTCTAGGTGACTAGCATACGTTGCACTACCAGTGTTGAACACTGGAAAGCGCACTAGCACCTAACAGAGAATTACACAAGTTCCTTACTTTCCCAGTGGTTTGTGGTTCACAAGTATGACTTGACTTGTAACCAAAGCAAAAACCAAGTTTTCAACCTTCCAAATGCCAGACCCGCTGGCTGCAGATCTGTCACCCTTCTGGCATACTCACACAGCTTCTGCCAAACACTGGACACACACACACACACACACACACACACACACTCACTAACCAACCTCCTTGTTGCAGCTCCTCCTTCATCTTTCTTCCAAAGGACTGCAGCTTTGGGAAACCATTGGCTGCAGTGATAACATCAAAATATTCCCTCAGAGTCTTCACATCAGCATTGCATGACAAGTGAAAAAACAACATCTCTTGTGCGTCTTCTTCATTTGTTGCAGCAGAGATACGTGATGCTATGTCTTGTGAAATGACTCCTTTACGCTGTAGCCTCATCAGGCTAAACCTCGGGTTCACAACAGTGAAAAACTCATTCTCATGTTTCTTGAGAAACTCTGATACTGAAACCGGTGTATCTGCATTTTGTACATGCAGAAGAAGGAAGGAAGACTCCTTGAAACAACATATGTAGTGTACCCACTGCCACAGTGCGCAGCATGGTAGCAGTGTTGCAAGGCATACCACATAAGCTTACATAGTACAGTACATGTATCTCCACAGTGTTATATAACAATTTCTTTTACAAGTGAGCAAGCATGGAATCATGACATAAACATGGTACAGTAAAACAATGAGGAGCATATAATAAATGGCATTGGTCAGTATCATGCACACGCATAATTGAGTGTTGTGATCAGATCAGATTCTGGCTTCCCAGACTGCCAGCGTAGTAGAATCAGGCAATCTGGGGCAGCTGTTGTGACACGATTCTCTCAGACAAGACACGGATGATCTTATCAGCGAAAAATTCAACCTGCAGCAGATCCAAGTGATGGTGCTGGAGTATGGCTGTTTGATCTTGGTGGCAATCATGTCAGCAAGACGTCCATAGAACACTGCAGCAGACTTGCCCATGCCTCCGGTAGTGCCAGAAATAAGTGGGGTGAAGGAAGCCAGCTCAACTTCATTGATTCTCTGCTCATACAGGCGCCGCTTGATCTGTTCATGGTGGGCATAACGGGCAGGAGTGGAAAACCTCTTGTTGGATGGTGCGTGTGGGTTAAATACCTTCACGTCAAAAAATGCACGTTGGTGAGGGGTTCCCCAGAATCCTTTCGCCTGAATGTCCGCTCGGGCACCGTCATCAGTGATTGCAGATGCATATCTGAGGGTGTGTCCTTTAAGGGGCTGTAGTGTGGGCTCCACAGTTACATCATGGCACACTTCAGACAGAAGGCTGCAAGTGGTATCCCGAATCTCATTGTGGCGATGAATAGGAAAGGCTCCTTTGGGACAAGACAATGCGTGCTTAACAGTGAATGGCTCACTGCAAGCACACAGGCATTCGATCCAGCAGCCAGTTGTACCGGAGAGCCAATGCATCCTGAAATGCGCTCTTGTGCAGGGCAAATCCTTGATTCTCAAGAGGCAGAGCAGTCAGCCATGAAGATGCCCCTTTCTCTTTAGCTAGGTCAACTGACCTCTTCAGTGCGGCATTTAGCTCAGATTAAATCCTGGCTGCATCATCATCAAGTTGGTTTCTACGCTTCTTCATTTCTAGCTTTGCCTGGGTCATTTCATCCCATGTGTCTTGGGAAAAGTCAGCATTAATAGTGATCAATTTCTGAGGTGGGGCTGTAATCAGGTCCGAGCATTCATACAGGAGCATTGATGACTTGACAGGGTTTATTAAACCCATTCCTCCAAGGCGATAGGGTAATGCCAAGACATCCCGTTCCGTATCAGACACTGTGTTTCGGCCAGTGATAGCAGAAATCAACTGGTATCGAATGGCTTCTTCCAAGGGTGTCAGGAGTTCGGAGATGTTTGGTATTGTCCTTAGGATGTAATGCCAGTGATGGGTTACTCCATGTACTAAGGCAGAGTATGCAGCTTGTGGTTCCCTTTTTGCAATGGTAGACTGACAGATAACCTCTTCACACCATTCGGCAACCTTCTTCTTTGCAAATTTCTTGACAAATTCTGTGCTTCCAAGTGCAGCTCCAAGGTGCTTCCATCCACTAGATGTGATGTTCACTCCTCTGCTACCAAAGATGTTGGTTGCCTGGTCTAAATTGCTTTCCTTGACAATAAGTAAGGTTTTAGCAGGATTTGGGTGGTATCTGAATGAAGGACCTTGTCTCAGCAGTGCAGTCCACCACTTGTGTAGATTCACTAGTGAGTCTCCTGCAGCAGCATCATCAGCAAACCACACCTGATTGGTGGCTTTCAGCTTGTGAATGAGGGGTAATATACCCAAGGCATACATAGACATTGCAAGCGGGTCACCCTGCATTACTCCTTCTTTCAATTTCAAAACTTGCCCTTGGATGTACAGGTTTCCATCTCCTCTGTACATGTTGGTAAGAAACATGGCAGTGGATGGACAGGTGACATGGATGTTGATAAGAGCTGTTCGTCTTTTGAGAAGGTTGAACACATTTGTGGCATTCACCAACATAGCTGCTTCAGTGTTGGCATCATTTTAAAAAATTTTTGCCATTGCTCTTACACTGGCTTCACCTCCTGCTTCCTGGCTTGCACACAATTGCATGCACCCTGCCATTTCACGAACTTCATCAGCAACAGCAGTAAGGATCACTTTACTAATTATCCTTTGTGAGACTTCTCAAATGGTGATGGGTCGCATACCAGGATGCTTATCCAGGGTAATGAGCCGTGATGCAGTAAAGGAAGATTGATCGTCAGGGTCTACATACACAGTGCAAAGTTTCTTCGCAACCAAAGCCATGCTGGAACAGAGTTGTGCTGAACTTTTGAAGGAAGTACATATCCTTCTCCATCCTGCAGCATTGATCCCTGATGGTCCGGCACTGCCATTGGTTTTCAAAGCACATGCACAGATGGCTTCCCCTGTTATTGATTCAAATATGACGGGTGAAGTTCCTTGTCAGGGTAATCTGTTGCTATGGCTCCTTCCACAATTGGTGGTTTGTTTGGGTGTTTCACAGTCAGCTCTTCTAATACAGTCCGCTCGTCCTATGCATCATACTTTTCATTGAGGTTGAGAATACCAGCTTCATGCTTTGAGAGAAGGCGAATGCCTGCTCAGACTTTATCTTGTCTCATGAACTTAGCAAAGGTTTTCGCTAAGTCGTCATCTTTGGAGTTTCTCTTCCTTTTCTTTGAGTGAAGCCTTTGATGGATGCATCTTCCTTCGTGCAGGAAAATGTAGAAAAATGTAAGCTTGCCACCACCACCACACAGTGTAAGTTACAATATCGCAGCCACCACCACATGCGCCAGTAGAGTATCTGTGCTAGCTAGTCATAGAAAAAGACCACCACCAGTGCAAGTTACAGTAGCCACCACCACGTGCCAGTAGAGTATCTGTGCTAGTTGGTCATAGAAAAAGACCACCAGTGCAGGTTACAGTGGCCCCGGGCCAGCACATGCATCATTCGCATCACCACATGTGCCAGAAAGTAAATGTGCTCAATGGCGGAAGAAAAAGACCACCAGCGCAAGTTACAGCCGGTCAGAACCTGCACCGCCGCCATTGGAGTGCACGCTGCAGCAAGCAAATGTAAGCTTGCCTAAGGGCATGCCATTGAATTGAGGGTGCATGGGAAGAAAGCAAGCCTCACAAGTTCATTGTTCTGCTCATTGTTCAAGGCAATGCCTATAAAGGTGAAAGTATACATACCCTACAGTAAACAATAAGGTCACTACCATCAAGAGTAGATAAGATCTCTTATCTACTCTTGCTGGCATGTATAAGAATAAACAGTCAGCTGTGACTCGCTGCACAGAGCTAAGTGTTTTGGTCAGTGAGTGTTTTTCACTGCACTGGAGCTGTTTCCTCAGATTCTGGCTGGCTGGTGACAGTTGTGTAATGGGAGATTCTGGTTGAACCCTCTTGCTTCTTTCTTCTGGTGATATCAAAATAGCAAACTGAGCTGCCTCTCTCATACGTTTGAAGAGTTGCTTGCATGGGGCACACATGGGGTTGGTCAAGGTGAGGTCTGTCTGTAAAGTATAAGCAGCAGTAGTATGAAACCAAACATGGCAGGTGTCGACATCAATTCGTTCCTGATTCCCCACATTTGTTTTCCTAGATGCTTCAGATCATAGCGGATGACTGCAAGCATATCGTCGTAGTCCTTCTTGGGTAAGCCTGGGCAGAAAGCATAGCTGAATGTTGTAATAATGTTCGAAGCATTGTTTTCAAGTTAGTTGATTCCAACTTCAGAAAGCAAGTCTCCACTGTCCTGATGATGGGGAAGAGCAGCTGCACTTGGTAGATGAGACTGTCAGAAACAATAATTTGTACTGCATCCACTGGTCCAACATCTGATTGTACAGTTGAAACATGTGGAGGCAATAACTGCAGCCATGTTCCAGGTCCTGTTACATCGCTTGAGGAGAGAAGAGTGATGCGCAGCTGAGACAAGTCAGCATCTTGAGACATGATACCCTCCAACTCATGAAATGATTGCAGTTGACTGGCATCTCTGTGGGATACAAGAAGGGGAGTTGCACATTAACACCATTGACAGACTGTAAAGTGTATAGCACAATCATGGCATTCCAGTGAGGCAAGTGCATTGGCTATATACACCTGTATAGGTGCTAATATATTCCTGCAGGAGACCGCAGGAGTACATAGCTGTATACAGTAACACAGCTGCATGGAACAGCCTACACAGCAATATATCTACAAGTGCAACCCTCTAGGCATCATGATCATCTGAGCACTCCGACAGACTGAACATAGCAATGCCTGTCAAGAAGTAGTGCACGCCTGGAGCTATATCTACATTGTGCTCCAGCTAACTGCGTATATTTATGCAAGTGGCAGGCCATGCAAGCTATGATATAATATCTTTCACTTACTCTGCAGTTACTGAAGCTTAGCCGGGCGTTTCAATGGCATGCTGAGCCAACTTCTGGTGAGACCGAAGACTATTCATCTTCTTCTCCATTCTGCCTTTTCCCCGTGCTGAGACTATGAGGGGATATACTTCTGACAGGTCCGGAGAAGTAGAATTGCCGCCCAAAGGTATCCTGCGTAGATCAAAGGAGATCCTCTTCGGAGGCAATGTGCTGGTTGACACTGGTCTCTTTACTGGAGAGATCGAGCACAGAACTTGCTGTGTAGATATCGTGAAGCTCCGAGGAGAGAGCTGTAGATCCGTGGATGGCAGTTCTGCTCCGGAGTGGCCCAAATCCACACTTGCTGTCCTGGTCCTTCCTCATGGGCACTGCAGGGGTGTCCTGAACATTGTTGCAACTGCCGACTAGCGAACCGAAGAGCTGTGCTATCTGATGTCAAAAACGTACAGACTGGTGGATTGACTTAATAGTATTCATGCATTACGTCAGAATATTAACAGCGTTACCATGCCCACGTGTGACGTGTTGCTATGTCATTTTAGGAAAATGCTGTTATACACGCAGGGATATGTGGTTGCATACTCTCATCTCTTATCTACTCTTGAAACCATGTATAATGTATTGAGGAAGTGCCCTTAATACAGTCCTTATTAGGCACCTACTGGACAGCTAAGCTGCATGGCTGTTCACACTGATTTGTGCACCTCACCAGTTGAGATAGCTCCTACTTGGGTTTGGGTAGGACCACTGGCAGGACTGGGGCTGCTTGGAGTCCCTACAACCATGGAACAGTACACATGATCACAATCACACACACACACACACACACACACACACACACACACACACACACACACACACACACACACACACACACACACACACACCACACACACACACCCACACACACACTTGTACTTGCAATACCAAAGCCAAGACTTGGCTAAGTAGACTCCATGAAAGGGGTGAGCCAGCAGGTGGCAACAAAATCAGTGGCACCGTTGGCTGCGGAGACACCAGCCTTATCACCCCAGTCACATGGCCCCCTCGGTGCAGTAGGGGTACTCATCTATGGGCTTGCAAGACCCATGAGATGAGAAAGGTGGGGTACGGCCTTGAGTGACGGCATCAGAGTATACACACACACACACACACACACACACACACACACACACACACACACACACACACACTCACTAACCAACCTCCTTGTTGCAGCTCCTCCTTCATCTTTCTTCCAAAGGACTGCAGCTTTGGGAAACCATTAGCTGCAGTGATTACATCAAAATATTCCCACAGAGTCTTCACATCAGCATTGCATGACAAGTGAAAAAACAACATCTCTTGTGCATCTTCTTCATTTGTTGCAGTAGAGATACGTGATGCTACGTCTTGTGAAATGACTCCTTTACGCTGTAGCCTCATCAGGCTAAACCACGGCTTCACAACAGTGAAAAACTCTGTCTCATGTTTCTTGAGAACTGATACTGAAACCGGTGTATCTGCATTTTGTACATGCAGAAGAAGGAAGGAAGACTCCTTGAAACAACATATGTAGTGTACCCATGCCACAGTGTGCAGCATGGTAGCAGTGTTGCAAGGCATACCACATAAGCTTACATAGTACAGTACATGTATCTCCACAGTGTTATATAACAATTTTTTTTACAAGTGAGCAAGCATGGAATCATGACATAAACATGGTACAGTAAAACAATGAGGAGCATATAATAAATGGCATTGGTCAGTATCATGCACACGCATAATTGAGTGTTGTGATCAGATCAGATTCTGGCTTCCCAGACTGCCAGCGTAGTAGAATCAGGCAATCTGGGGCAGCTGTTGTGACACGATTCTCTCAGACAAGACACGGATGATCTTATCAGCGAAAAAGTCAACCTGCAGCAGATCCAAGTGATGGTGCTGGAGTATGGCTGTTTGATCTTGGTGGCAATCATGCCAGCAAGATGTCTATAGAGCACTGCAGCAGACTTGCCCATGCCTCCAATAGTGCTGAAAATGAGTGGGGTGAAGGAAGCCAGCTCAGCTTCATTGAATCTCTGCTCATACAAGTGCCGCTTGATCTGTTCATGGTGAGCATAACAGGCAAGAGTGGAAAACCTCTTGTTGGATGGTGCGTGTGGGTTAAATACCTTCACGTCAAAATATGCACGTTGGTGAGGGGTTCCCCAGAATCCTTTCGCCTGAATGCCCGCTCGGGCACCGTCATCAGTGATTGCAGATGCATATCTGAGGGTGTGTCTGTTAAGGGGCTGTAGTGTGGGCTCCACAGTTATATCATGGCACACTTCAGAAGGCTGCAAGTGGTATCCCGAATCTCATTGTGGCGATGAATAGGAAAGGCTTCTTTGGGACAAGACAAAGCGTGCTTAACAGTGAATGGCTCACTGCAAGCACACTTGGTAGGCATTCAATCCAGCAGCCAGTTGTACCGGAGAGCCAATGCATCCCGAAATGCGCTCTTGTGCAGGGCAAATCCTTGGTTCTCAAGAGGCAGAGCAGTCAACCATGGAGATGCCCCTTTCTCTTTAGCTAGATCAACTGACCTCTTCAGTGCGGCATTTAGCTCAGATTAAATCCTGGCTGCATCATCAAGTTGGTGTCTATGCTTCTTCATTTCTATAGCTTTGCCTGGGTCATTTCATCCCATGTGTCTTGGGAAAAGTCAGCATTACTAGTGATCAATTTCAGAGGTGGGGCTGTAATCAGGTCCGAGCATTCATACAGGAGCATTGATGACTTGACAGGGTTTATTAAACCCATTCCTCCAAGGCAACAGGGTAATGCCAAGACATCCCGTTCCGTATCAGACACTGTGCTTCGGCCAGTGATTGAAGAAATCAACTGGTATCGAATGGCTTCTTCCAAGGGTGTCAGGAGTTCGGAGATGTTTGGTATTGTCCTTAGGCTGTAATGCCAGTGACGGGTTACTCCATGTACGAAGGCAGACTATACAGCTTGTGGTTCCCTTTTTGCAATGGTAGACAGACAGATAACCTCTTCACACCATTCAGCAACCTTCTTCTTTGCAAATGTCTTGACAAATTCTGTGCTTCCAAGTGCAGCTCCAAGGTGCTTCCGTCCACTAGATGTGATGTTCACTCCTCTGCTACCAGAAATGTTGGTTGCCCGGTCTAAATTGCTTTCCTTGACAATAAGTGAGGTTTTAGCAGGATTTGGGTGGTATCCGAATGAAGGACCTTGTCTCAGCAGTGCAGTCCACCACTTGTGTAGATTCACCAGTGAGTCTCCTGCAGCAGCATCATCAGCAAACCACACCTGATTGGTGGCTTTCAGCTTGTGAATGAGGGGTAATATACCCAAGGCATACATAGACATTGCAAGCGGGTCACCCTGCATTACTCCTTCTTTCAATTTCAAAACTTGCCCTTGAATGTAAAAGTTTCCATCTCCTCTGTACATGTTGGTAAGAAACGTGGCAGTGGATGGACAGGTGACATGGATGTTGATAAGAGCTGTTCGTCTTTTGAGAATTGCATGCACCCTGCCATTTCACGAACTTCATCAGCAACAGCAGTAAGGATCACTTTACTAATTATCCTTCGTGAGACTTCATAAATGCCGATGGATCGCATACCAGGATGCTTATCCAGGGCAATGAGCCGTGATGCAGTAAAGGAAGATTGATCGTCAGGGTCTACATACACAGTGCAAAGTTTCTTCGCAACCAAAGCCATGCTGGAACAGAGTTGTGCTGAACTTTTGAAGGAAGTACATATCCTTCTCCATCCTGCAGCATTAATCCCTGATGGTCCGGCACTGCCATTGGTTTTCAAAGCACATGCACAGATGGCTTCCCCCCCGTAATCTGTTGCTATGGCTTCTTCCACAATTGGTGGTTTGTTTGGGTGTTTCACAGTCAGCTCTTCTAGTACAGTCCGCTCGTCCTGTGCATCATACTTTTCATTGAGGTTGAGAATACCGGCTTCATGCTTTTGAGAGAAGACGAATGGCTGCTCCGACTTTATCTTGTCTCATGAACTTAGCAAAGGTTTTCGCTATGTCGTCATCTTTGGAGTTTCTCTTCCTTTTCTTTGAGTGAAGCCTTTGATGGATGCATCTTCCTTCGTGCAGGAAAATGTAGAAAAATGTAAGCTTGCCACCACCACCACACAGTGTAAGTTACAATATCGCAGCCACCACCACATGTGCCAGTAGAGTATCTGTGCTAGCTAGTCATAGAAAAAGACCACCACCAGTGCAAGTTACAGTAGCCACCACCATGTGCCAGTAGAGTATCTGTGCTAGTTGGTCATAGAAAAAGACCACCAGTGCAGGTTACAGTGGCCCCGGGCCAGCACATGCACAAACTATTCGCACCACCACATGTGCCAGAAAGTAAATGCGCTCAATGGCTGAGGAAAAAGACCACCAGTGCAAGTTACAGCCGGTCAGAACCTGCACTGCTGCCATTGGAGTGCACGCTGCAGCAAGCAAATGTAAGCTTGCCTAAGGGCATGCCATTGAATTGAGGGTGCATGGGAAGAAAGTGAGCCACAAGTTCATTGTTCTGCTCATTGTTCAAGGCAATGCCTATAAAGGTGAAAATATACATACCCCACAGTAAACAATAAGGTCACTACCATCAAGAGTAGATAAGATCTCTTATCTACTCTTGCTACCATGTATAAGAATAAACAGTCAGCTGTGACTCGCTTGTTGCTGCACAGAGCTAAGTGTTTTGGTCAGTGAGTGTTTTTCACTGCACTGGAGCTGTTTCCTCAGATTCTGGCTGGCTGGTGACAGTTGTGTAATGGGAGATTCTGGTTGAACCCTCTTGCTTCTTTCTTCTGGTGATATCAAAATAGCAGACTGAGCTGCCTCTCTCATGTGTTTGAAGAGTTGCTTGCATGGGGCACACATGGGGTTGGTCAAGGTGAGGTCTGTCTGTAAAGTATAAGCAGCCGTAGTATGAAACCAAACATGGCAGGTGTTGACATCAATTCATTCCTGATTCCCCACATTTGTTTTCCTAGATGCTTCGGAGCATAGTGGATGACTGCAAGCATATCGTCGTAGTCCTTCTTGGGTAAGCCTGGGCAGAAAGCATAGCTGAATGTTGTAATAATGTTCGAAGCATTGTTTTCAAGTTGGTTGATTCCAACTTCAGAAAGCCAGTCTCCACTGTCCTGATGATGGGGAAGAGCAGCTGCACTTGGTAGATGAAACTGTCAGAAACAATAATTCGTACTGCATCCACTGGTCCAACATCAGATTGTACAGTTGAAACATGTGGAGGCAATAACTGCAGCCATGTTCCAGGTCCTGTTTCATCGCTTGAGGGGAGAAGAGTGATGTGCAGCTGAGACAAGTCAGCATCTTGAGACATGATACTCTCCAACTCATGAAATGATTGCAGTTGACTGGCATCTCTGTGGGATACAAGGAAGGGGAGTTGCACATTAACACCATTGACAGACTGTAAAGTGTATAGCACAATCATGGCATTCCAGTGAGGCAAGTGCATTGGCTATATACACCTGTATAGGTGCTAATATATTCCTGCAGGAGACCGCAGGAGTATATAGCTGTATATAGTATGGTGATTGTGCAACTATAGGGATTTAAGCATTAGCAGGTGGTCCTATATATGTGATATAGACCTGAAAAGAGGTCTGATATCACAATATCAGGGCTTTGATTGCGCAAGAGGTTTGATATCAAGAAGGAATATAATGAAACTAGAGCCAAATATGCGTACTGTCAGGCGAAGCAGTCTTACCATTTCACTGTGGCCGTGACAATCAGTGCTGCGGAGGATCTTGACGCTCCAAGAAAAAACGCGACAGCTAAAAATCGTCGCACGAAGGGAAGTCGGTTGGACAAGATACCAAAATACATGCGTAAAGGGACGTATTCTAGGAACCGAGCACTGAGTCCAGCTCTGCTGCGCGAAACTGTGGCGTGGAAGATGTGCCGACATGGTCCGTTGAGCGACTTCTACAGATGACGAAAACAAAGTCCAGCTGGATATGGTCGAAAGCTCTCAAAAGTGATTAATATTGCCCTCTCTAGTTCCGAGTCCGCATCGAAGTCAGTGTTCTGCCAGAAAAGAAGTGTTTTCAAGACTCTCCGTGCAGCACCCTGTCACGGCCACAACAAATACTGCTGATTGTGCATTATTCTGCATTCGGTTCCCTGTAATCTCATTGGTCAGCGTGCTGTCAAAAGGCGCGCAGTATTCTCATTGGTCAGCCCTGAAGCCTGTTGTGACGTCACGGAGGCGTCTATTGAATGCAATGGTGCCGTAGCCCATTCCCAGAAGGAGCAATGACGTAATGCAGGCGCTTATCAAATACAAATGTCATTGTCTCCGGAGAGGTCTGGCCTCGATATTGCTGCGAAGGTTCATTCCCGTTGCACACTCACCATACTATATAAGACATATAGTACGGTAGGGAGGTCTATAGCCTCTATATAGAACCTCGGCGCTCATATTTACCTCAGCGCTTCGCGCCTTGGTAAATATGTAAGCGCCTCAGTCTTATATATCGGCTATAGACCTCCCTACCGTACTATATGTATTACATACAGTAACACAGCTGCATGGAACATCCTACACAGCAATATATCTACAAGTGCAACCATCTAGGCATCATCTGAGCACTCCAACAAACTGAACATAGCAACGCCTGTCAAAAAGTAGTGCATGCCTGGAGCTATATCTACATTGTGCTCCAGCTAACTGCGTATATTTATGCAAGTGGCAGGCCATGCAAGCTATGATATAATATCTTTCACTTACTCTGCAGTTACTGAAGTTTAGCCAGGCGTTTCAAGGGCATGCTGAGCCAACTTCTGGCGAGACCGAAGACTATCCATCTTCTTCTCCATTCTGCCTTTTCCTGTGGTGAGATTATGAGGGGATATACTTCTGACAGGTCTGAAGAAGTAGAATTGCCACCCAAAGGTATCCTGCGTAGATCGAAGGAGATCCTCTTCGGAGGCAATGTGCCGGTTGACACTCGTCTCTTTTCTGGAGAGATCGAGCACAGAACTTGCTGTGTAGATATCGGGAAGCTCCGAGGAAAGAGCTGTAGATCCATGGACGGCAGTTCTGCTCTGGAGTGGCCTAAATCCACACTTGCTGTCCTGGTCCTCACAGGCGCTGCAGGGGTGTCCTGAACATTGTTGCAACTGCCGACTAGCGAACCGAAGAGCTGTGCTATCTGATGTCAAAAACGTACAGACTGGTGGATTGACTTAATAGTATTCATGCATTACGTCAGAATATTAACAGCGTTACCATGCCCACGTGTGACGTGTTGCTGCATCATTTTAGAAAAATGCTGTTATACACGCAGGGATATGTGGTTGCATACTCTCATCTCTTATCTACTCTTGAAACCATGTATACTGTATTGAGGAAGTGCCCTTAATACAGTCCTTATTAGGCACACACACACACACACACACACACACACACACACACACACACACACACACACACACACACACACACACACACACACACACACACACACCACACACACCACACACACACACACACACACACACTTGTACTTGTAATACCACAGCCAAGACTTGGCTAAGTAGACTCCATGAAAGGGGTGAGCCAGCAGGTGGCAACAAAATCAGTGGCACCGTTGGCTGCGGAGACACCAGCCTTATCACCCCAGTTGCATGGCCCCCTCGGTGCAGTAGGGGTACTCATCTATGGGCTTGCAAGACTCATGAGATGAGAAAGGTGGGGTATGGCCTTGAGTGACAGCATCAGAGTACACACACACACACACACACACACACACACACACACACACACACACACACACACACACACACACACACACACACACACACACACACACACACACACACACACACACACACACACACACACACACACACACACACTTGTACTTGTAATACCACAGCCAAGACTTGGCTAAGTAGACTCCATGAAAGGGGTGAGCCAGCAGGTGGCAACAAAATCAGTGGCACCGTTGGCTGCGGAGACACCAGCCTTATCACCCCAGTTGCATGGCCCCCTCGGTGCAGTAGGGGTACTCGACTATGGGCTTGCAAGACTCATGAGATGAGAAAGGTGGGGTACGGCCTTGAGTGACAGCATCAGAGTATACACACACACACACACACACACACACACACACACACACACACACACACACACACACTCACACACACAACAGTCCAAAGGTCTACAATGTGTATGGGTACACAGTCACTGCTGAAGATAGGAGGAACAGATGCAGATAGGGAGGATTGGTGCTGAAGGCAATGTAACACAGTTGGCACAAGGAGATCTGATTGAAGCTAACCTTTACTATTTCTACAGATTCCTTCAGCACTAATCCATGGTAGTAAGAGGATGTATATAAGGTGCTTATGTGTTTCTTGCGCTTAATTTATCATAGTGTCCTCACTGCGTCAATGCATGTGCAATGACTCAAAAGTAGACTTGAGCTAAACATACACAAGACCTGCACATTCCCCTGCCAATACAGACCACCATACAATGTAACTTAATGAATTGAGTGAAGTTAATGGCAAGGCTATGGAACTCATGTGCTTTCTTATAGCTAGCCAGCCAACAGTCGGCAGCACTGATGTCACAGCAAGGAGCACATGCCTACTCAGGGCACAGTACTTATGTTACAACTTCTGCGCATGCGCATGTATCACCTCGTGCACGGTAAGAGCAGCTGCAGCGACCTGCACAGTGACCAGGCTTTTACCTTTTTTGTGTTCCATTGTATTTCATTTTATTTTCCTTTGTCCTTGTGACGTGAATGGGGTTAGACTGTATCCCCAGGTGTGACCACATTACTACTTAGGGGTGGGGTAAGCGAGGTGAAAGGTTAAAGGTTAAGGTCAAAGGTTAAGGGTTTAAGGTCGCACCTGGGGATGCCTCCCCCATAAACCCAAGAAGTAGGCCCACATGGTCCCACTTCCAAAGGTGAGTGAACACCACCTTCAACACAGGTGAGTCCCAGAGGGGTGGAGTAGACCGTAGACATTAAGGTAAACATAAACAAGACCTGCTTATCAACCTGTCAATACAGACCACCATACAATTAAACAGAAACAAGAGCTGCATATCCACTTGTCAATACAGACCATCATACAGGTAAACATACACATACTACTTGTCCCCAGCAGCAACAAGCGTACCCTTAGCCTGCTTCAGTTGGGAGTGCAGCATCTTACAGATCTGATCCACCCACAGCTTGCACTTGTCAGGAGACTCAGCCTAAAGTGTGAGATGTGAAGAGGTAACAGCAAAAAAGGTTTACAGAAAAATACCAACTGCTTCATCAAAGACTTCTTCAAAGTTCAAGTATGTGCAGTGAGATTTGGGTCCCCACTAGTTTTGCCTCCAATGAATCTATACTCAGCTTAGCATACACAAGCAGCACTGTAGTGTGCTGGGAGTGGCTAATATTCAGCTTGGTTTCAAACTAAAGCAATGCTTGCCTTTCTCATAGCGACAGTACTCTGATTGCTCAGTAGTGGTTGACACTTACATACAGTGGTACCTGTCCTCTATAAGGACCGTTGAAGAGAGATATGAACCCCTCTGTAAAGGCCACTCCTCCTACTGAACTGTCCAAACTACACAAAACAGTGTACACACATATGTTGCATCCTCTCCAATTCAGACACCTCTCGATAAAGGACAACAGATGGTCCAAATGGTGCCAGCTGTTCAGAGAGGTCCACTGTACTACCTTACTGTACAGTATGTAGCAATAGTAGGGCTTATACACAAGTCATGTACGTGTGTATGTAGATATTATACCAACTTGTGAGGGGAATGTTGACTGTTAGTAGCACTTAACACACAAGCAATACCTCAAAGAGGAATACTTCTTTCTTGCCCGTTCCTCTGAGCAGAGTGAACTGTTGTGGAGCCTTAGTCACAACTTGAGGTGCATTCACATCTAGCAGCTGTAAGGATAGGAGACAAGACAGGACAAGGTTCAGTCAGTTCTTCTGTTAAGCCTGAGCAGCTCAGTGATTAGGGAAAAGCCAGTAAAGGACTTACTGAGGAGAGCAAGGATTAAAGATCTACAAGGATCTACGGGGACATTATTAAATGGGTAGTGTCCTAGGCGGACACTATTAAATGGGTAGTGTCCTAGGGGGTCACTATCAAATGGACAGCATCCTAGGGGGACACTATCAAATGGACAGTGTCCTAGGGGGTCACTATCAAATGGATAGTGCCCTAGGCAGACACTATTAAATGGGCAGTGTCCTAGGGGGACACTATCAAATGGACAGTGTCCTAGGGGGTCACTATCAAATGGATAGTGCCCTGGGCAGACACTATTAAATGGGTAGTGCCCTAGGGGGACACTATCAAATGGATAGTGCCCTAGGGGAACACTATTAAATGAGTAGTGCCCTAGGGGGACACTATTAAATGGGCAGTGTCCTAGGGGACACTATCAAATGGACAGTGTCCTCGGGGGACACTATCAAATGGACAGTGTCCTAGGGGGTCACTATCAAATGGATAGTGCCCTAGGGGGTCACTATCAAATGGATAGTGCCCTAGGGGGACACTATTAAATGGATAGTGCCCTAGGTGAACACCATTAAATAGGTAGTGTCCTAGGGGAACACTATTAAATGGGTAGTGCCCTAGGGGGACACTATTAAATGGATAGTGCCCTAGGGGAACACAATTAAATTGGTGGTGTCCTAGGGGAACACTATTAAATGGGAAGTGTACTAGGGGAACACTATTAAATTGGTAGTGCCCTAGGGGAACACTATTAAATGGGTAGTGTCCTAGGGGAACATTATTAAATGGGTAGTGTACTAGGGGAACACTATTAAATTGGTAGTGCCCTAGGGGAACACTATTAAATTGGTAGTGCCCTAGGGGAACACTATTAAATGGGTAGTGCCCTAGGGGGACACTATCAAATGGGTAGTGTCCTAGGGGAACACAATTAAATTGGTAGTGCCCTAGGGGAACACTATTTAATGGGTAGCGTTCTACGGGGACACTATTAAATGGATAGTGTCCTAGGGGAACACTATTAAATGGGTAGTGTATGTGCCGAAGAGATACACAGTCAGAAAGGCCAACACTGATAGAAAAGGAAGGAGGCAAGGATAGAAGGTAAGAAAGCATGTGCGGTAGATTGACTGAGTGTTAAGTGCAACAGGTTGATCCAGCATGACCAAGGCATGGTATAAAGGTGTGCTGTGTTCAAGTGTAAGGCCAAATGGAGCATGTATGTGACAGTGGCCAGCTCAGCACATGACCTGGAGCACTAATTCGTGTACTATCTGTGGGAGTGTGCGTACAGTACTTACAAGTGCTCCAATAGGTCTGCTTACTCTAGTACATTATACCGTTACTGTGCTTCCTGTACCAGCCAACACTGCAGTGCAGGCAGTGTTGACACCCCACAGGACAGATAAAAAGAGACCCAAAGAATTGTTGAGGGAGACAGATATGCAAACAATCCAGTCCTTCTTGCTGGTGTGTGTGCGTACCTTAATGACAGCTTTCTCTTGGACTGTAGGAGGAACACCTTTCCTCTTTGGTCCTTCAGCTGTCTGGCAGATGGAGAGGGCATTCTCGTGGAGGATCACTTTATATGGGCGAAATGAGTTCTTGAAATGAAGACTGCTCAAATGTGGCAGACGAACTTTCATCACATCCTTCATTAGGTGGAAATGAGAGTGAACAGATTGTCATGTGACCCACATGTGACCGTTACATCACCCACATATGATTGTCATGTCACCCACATGTGACGGTCACGTCATCCACATGTGACAGTCATGTGACCCACACGCGACTGTCATGTGACCCACATGTGACAGTCATGTGGCCCACACGTGACTGTCATGTGACCCACATGTGACTGTCATGTGACCCATATGTGACTGTCATGTAATACCCAATTACGAACAGAATACAATGTGCTGTTCTGAGTTTCCCATTCTAGTGCTGCTAAGTGGGGCATGTGTGGCAGGTCGTCATGTGACTTGCATGTGACTTGCATGTGACTGTCACAGGCAGTGATGCATGCACCACATACATCCAGCAATATCCTCCCATACTTCTGCTTCACACGAACATCAACTGACTTGAGCACATTGTCCAACACTGAGACTGTTGTCTAGTGAGTGCAATCAAAGACAAACTTACATGACTGGAGACATACCAGTGGACACAGAGAGACACAACAGCTGTTGGTTTATAGCGTGGTAAGTCAGGCTTGCATGCACACAGGCACACATGAAAATGCGCTTACACACACACACACACACACACACACACACAAACACACACATACACACACACACACACACACACACACACACACACACACACACACACACCTTCCTTCCTTCTTTCCTGCTGCCGATATGGTCACGTGACCCCCCATTTGGGGGGGACAAAGTAGAATCGTGATGACAAAAAGATATAAAGTTAGTTGCTTGTGGAACCAGAAAAGTTATGCTTGCGTTGATTTGACTTCTGTGATCTTCATTAGCTTGGCCTATTGATTTCTGGTGTCTGTAGTTTTACATCTATGTTTTGACCAGCCCCCTCGACTTCGGAACCAGGGGCTGCAAGTGGAGCATTGCACAGCTCCACGCTGTTCATGGACAGGCTTCTGGCGTTCATCAATGCACTTGTGCCTGGCCTTGTCCCCAGGTCTGCGGAAGCTTCGACCACATCCTTCACAGAGCACGTGACTCTGTGACTGGCTTGAGTTCAGTTGTTGTTTATGGCATTGGTCTTCAAGCCCTTTGCGATATATGGTCTGCCAGCAATCCCCTTGTGAAGCTTGCTTGTACCATTCTGATTCTGAGATTTCCAAATCTTTCAGATCCTGACGGATCATGTCTCTCCATATCTTCTTCGGACCTCCAGGGGGGCGTGTCTGTGGTAGCCAACCAAACAGAACCATCTTTGGGTTCGATGTTCTGCCATCCGAGCAACATGGGCCCAGCCACTCTAGTCTGCATCCCATCACTTTCAAGGCTGCTGTCTCAAGATCTCCCCATTGCTCTCTGGTCTGTTCTGATGTAATGTATTGTTCCCACTGCTGCTGCCTGGTGACACCAAGTATGTTGCGAACACAACGGTGATGAAAGGCATTTAGCCTGTTGACATGTCTGCTCAGAAGTGACCAGCACTCTGAACCATACAGTAACACTGATAGTACACATGCCTGGTATACTTGCCTCTTTGTGTCCACATTGAGGTTTCTGTCATTGAAGACAGCTGGGCGCAGTGCTGCAAAAGCCTTTGATGCATTAGCTATTCGCCTGTCCACCTCAGCATCTGTCTGTTAATTAGAAGATATGATGGAACCCAAGTAGGTGAACTCGTCCACACACTCGATTTCACAGTCTCCAACCTGTATTGGAGCCCTGTCTTCTGTCTGCACTGTTTGTCCCACCACCATAAGCTTGGTCTTCCTGATGCTGACCTTGAGACCAAATGAACTAGCTACTTCAATGTACTCCCGCATTGCCTGTTCTGCCCCTTCACGTGTTGTCACTAATAATGCTGCATCATCTGCAAATTGGCATTCTGACATTCTGGATTCTTGAGCATTTGCTTCTGAACAACTTCTGATCGTACTTGAAGCGCAGGTACATCCCAGCTCCCTCCACATTGGCAACTCGTGCAGCCCATCGTTCGACAACGAGGCATGCATATATGTTAAACAGCACTGGTGCTAGCGTGCAGCCCTGTCTCAATTCGTTGTCCACGTCAATTTCCTCAAGCAACTTCCCTCTACCCGCACACGTGCTTTCATGCCCTCATGTAGTGATCGTATTATGTCAATGATTGGTTGAGGAATACCAAGCTTCTGTAGGGTACACCACAGTGTGTCATGTGGGACAGTGTCGTAGGCCTTTATGGGGTCAACAAAGAGTATGAACTGCTTAGAATGATGCTCTATTGTCTTCCCCACCAGTTGACGTACAGTAAATAACATATCCGAGCATCCGTGACCTTCACAAAAACCACACTGTGATTCTGGTAATTCCTCCTCAGCAACTTTCTGCAGCCTGGCCTGAATGACTCTGGCCACCACCTTGCCCACTACTTCCAGAAGGGCAATACCTCGCCAGCTGTCGCAGAGGTTGAGGTTTTCCTTCTTTGGTATGGGGATGAACGTTGCGTCAGCCCAGTCTTGCGGAACTCTTCTCTCTTCCTATACCGTGTGTACCAGATCCAGCAGTAGCGTTTGAAAAGTCACTTCTTCACCAGCTGCCTTCACCATCTCTGGGAGTATGTTGGAGCTGCCTCCAGCCTTGCCATTCTTCAGTTTGTGCAATGCAGTTGCTAACTCTCCCAGTGATGACTTCCTCTCAAGCTGTGTCCTCAGTGGTCGTTGTCTTGCCCTCTGTACCTCCTCCATGCTGAATTGGCTCTGCACATTGAGCACTGTGGCAAAATGTCTCTGCCATCTTTGTTGTCGAGCCTTTGGTGTGATGCATGGTTTTCCTTCTTCATCCTGAATAGTCACTGATCTTGAAGGGACTAGTCCTCTGCGTCTGTACTGCATGTCCCTGATGCACCTCCACACCACCTTACCTCCAAAACGTGCTCTCTGTGCTTCTGCTGCTTTTGCCTGGAACCATTTGTTCTTAGCGTCATGGATAGATTGCCAAGCTGTCCCTCTTGGCTGTCAGAAACGCAGCAGATCAGCGTCAAGTTTGGTGGCTAGCCATCTTGTGTACAGTTCGTGTTGTCGCTTCAAAACAGGCTCCAGAACTGTGACAGAGTCCCTGAACCAATCAGGTTGGTGCCTGTTCTCTGTGCTTAGGATCGCCTCAGCTGAATCTAAGAGTGCTGATTGTAACACTTCCCATTTATCCTGTGCTGTTCCCTCCTCTGGCCAATTCTTTGATGCCCTGTCCGCTGCCTGTTTCTGGAACTCCTTCGGCCAAGATGACCCATATTGCTTATCTGCACATACTAGCTTGGACACATCAAACCTCTTTCCTCTGTTGGATGGTACTTTTCCATGGTGACAAGGCACTGACATTTTGATCTTGACACATAGGAGTTGATGGTCTGTGTTGCACTCAGCACCCCTCTTCACTGCAACGTCCAAGCATCGCCGCCTGTCTCCTTGACGCTTAATGACAAAGTCAATGCAATGCCATCTTTTGGACTTCGGATGTTGCCAATGTCTGTTTGTATATGTCCTTCTTCCTAAACCAGGTATTGCATACAGTAGCTTCATTGGTGGATAGAAAATTTAGCAGGTCTCTCCCTGCATCATTGGTCTCGTGGTAGCCATGTGGGCCTCGCACTTTATCCCAAGGGTCATCATTGATGTCTCTAGATCCAACACGGGCAATTAGATCTCCAAGGATGATGTAAGGCTCATGAGTAGGGATGGTGGTCAAGGCTTGCTCCAAATCTCGGAAAAAATGTCTTTCTGTGTATGGCTGCTGCTCGAGTACAGGTATAACGAGATGACATGAAGATGGTGTGCTTTTCCTGCCCATGTGTAAGCACGCAGTCACAAGTCTAGAGCTCCATGCCTTCCATTGCTTACCACCAGACCTCCAAGCCTTGATAGCCGATCCAGACAACACTATGGCTACTCCTTCACCCCTCTGGACAAGTTCTCCTGAGGCTGGAACAGGTCTACCAGCTGCAAGTACAACACTCTCCCTTACTCTGTACTCTGCTTCGCCAAACCACTTTGTTTCCTGCAAAGCTCCAATCGTGATTCTGTATCTGTCCAGTTTGCGTACCACTAAATCTACTTTCTGTTCTTCCTTCACTGAATTCGCAACTTCCGCGCCTTGTCTAGCAGTTTCTACGGGACTCTCCACGTCTAACATAGATCTAACGTTCCATGGTCCTAGCTTCCATGTCATCTCCGATCTCTTCGTCCTAAGTGCAAGGTTCGAATGAGCCCAGGAGGGTTGCAAACCCTCCGCGGGAGTGCCTGTGGGGTGTGAATCGAGTGACGGCATCATTCACTGCCCTGTACTCGAAACTCAGGATCCCCCACAGGTGGAGTCAGACAGAATGGACATTTAGGGACGCCCAACGGACTCGTTGTGGTGTGTTGGAGAAATTCTCACCTTCGTTGCTGGTCATGTAACTGCTGCCAGTGTCTGTAGTCATACCTCACATATTTGTTCTGGCACTTCTTTTCTTTCCAGAATCTGTGGAACACGTCTCTGTTTCCTCTCAGCCACTTCACGAACTTGCATTCGACCGCTCAGCTTGAATATTGCTTCCTTCTATTTTCCCACACGCCATTTCTCTAATCCGCCATTTTGACACACACACACACACACACTCACACACACACACACACACACACACACACACACACACACACACACACACACACACACACACACACACACACACACACACACACACACAGCCCCCACCTGTATCTCACTCCTGCTGTCCTGGTTCCTGGCCTCCTTCAACATGTTACACAAGAGCTGTTTGTAGACATCGAGACGCTTACAGGGCAAGGACATGAGGATGGGTAGGCCTGTCACATGACTCAAGCGAATCTCCATCTCCTGTACCACCAGACAGGACAGAACAGAGGACACACAATGCAGGGACAAGGTGCATGCATTGCTCAGTTAGAGCTCAGGCAACCAGTTCTATCATGTGATAGAGGCTCAATGAATTCACTGACTGTTAATTTCAATATGACAGACCTCATGTGAAGGAATAAGTGTATGCAATAATATACCATGCCATACTACACAGTACTATACATACTATATACAGTATATTACTTGTACAACAAAACACTACCATAACATACTACATCAGACAGCACGGTAGTGCTGTCTATGTAGGGATGGTGGTGGTTGTTTGTATGCTGTAATACAAACGGAAAGTCGCGCTACTCCTGAACAGTAGTGAGAACCGACACAAGAAACCGCCTACAAGGAAGGGAGGCTGTACAGTATACAGAGGTAACCCTACTTCCACGCACGTGCGCGCCGTTGTGTAGAAAACGTCGACACCTTTTTCCGTGTTTTGTCTTATTGTTCTTCTTCTTCTTCTTCTCCGTCAGCTGTAACTCACGAACGATAATGAGTAAGGGACTGATTTATCCACAATTCTACAGTGCTTTCAACGGATAAGTTCCTTTTGTAGGTTTGATGACTCCGCGAGCAAGTCCACAAATGGAGGTTACTAGACCTTGGGGAGACGTTCCTGGGAGAAAGACGCCATTTTACGTTGACGTAACTACACGTTCGGACACACTTGATCGCCTAATCCTCTTTCAGTTGCGATTCAATAGATCCACAACGCGGTGAGATGACTGTTCTAGGGCGCATACAGGAGATGCTTTGACCGACATTCACCTGCGCACCGTTTCGGAGGTTATCTGCAGCGGTGCCACTTGGCAGCCATTTTCTCTTACTGCACGGTTGCTTCTGGCCGACATTTCCGCGTTCGCTTGGTGATGAGAGCTAGCTGTCACTTCTGGTTCCTCTCCACAATCATCCTGCATTCAATGGTGTAGGTATGGTGCAGCTCTTTTGTGTGCATGTAGGGGCCGTACCTCTAGACCGCCTGTGGTGTGGGTAGATACGTAGCTATAGCCAATAACCATCCAGACAGTGAGTCAGAGTGGCAGCAAAATATGATTGGGATTGTGGGAGTTACTCTGTGACCAAGCCAGTCTTGCCTACCACCATGACTTCCTGGATAAGTAATTTGGGGGGGGGGGGGGGGGGGGGGGGGGGGGGGCTACAGTCCCCTAGCCCTCTTGTTCTGCCATCCTAGCCTATAGCACAGCCAACTCTGCAAAATGATAGGCTAGTCAAACAGAAGTAATACATCTTGCACCCCCCCACCACAGACTACCCTAGGCTGCCCACCCAGCCACATCCCACACCGTGCTACACACCCTGCCATGCATTTGGAGCACATTCCTTTGTTGCCAATGTTGTTTGGAAGCCTTTCTAGTGGATCAGCCATTGCCCATGTGCAATTTGCATTCCATAAAAACTCGAGAAACAAGGGTGTGTAAAAATGTTTCCTCCAAAAACAAGGGCAAATGTAGGGATGGTGCAGTGTGCCTCTGAAGGGCATGGCAAACTAACTGGCGGAAAACCGTAGGAACAGGAAGGAGGGCCGGTCCATGCAAAGAGGGGGGCCAGCCTGTCCACACAAAACCAATGCAGGTCATTAACATTCACTGACTTTGAATACATTTGCACCATCCCTACATCTGGCAACATTTTGCTGCGCTTGCGGTCTTGCTAGCATCCCCTATTTCTCCACCTGCATATTGTTATGCAATTGTGAGTGCGCAGTAACAAGCTAAAGAGCTGCTACATGCAGGCGATTAAGATTGCATACCTATTCCAGCTGTGCATCTTCCCATGTACACATCACCAAGCTGTATGCATACACCCATGTACATGACTAAAGCGCCTTTGAGGAAAGGCTGTACAGCTATACTGTATATATAGCAATTGCAGAATCTGGTGTACACTGTGGTGCATGCATATGTACTGATGTATTCTGATATACTGTAAGATACTAGCTACCTGGATATACGTACATGTATGAAGGTTGAACTTCACAAACATTGGTAGTGAAGTGTACAATGTGCTGGCCTAGAGCTAAACAGTGTGGGCATGAAAGTGGGTGTAATGGTTTGCAGGCAGCGATGTAGTAACACCTATGGTAAGTATCGCCACTGCATTTGAGCTTAGTGCTTTGCCGCAGGGTTTCATGGCAGAGCGAGATGGCTACATAAGAGATGAATTAACCCAAAGAATATGGAGCCTGCAACTGATACTTACATGGAAACACACAAATGAATTGGAAGAGCAGGAGGTTCTAGATTCTAGAGCACAGCAAAGTAGATTGAGTAGCAGGCAATTTGCAGGGATAAACCTTGTGGAAAGGAAAGATAAAGCACAGCAAAGCAGAGAGATGGGTAAATTGTAAGACTGTACCTGTAGGTGCAAAAGGGAAGCTGAATAGCTGGAATGGTTGTGCGGTAGTAGCTAGGAGGCACGGCAAAATGTTGCCAGATGTAGGGATGGTGCAAATGTATTCAAAGTCAGCGAATGTTAATGACCTGTATGGGTTTTGCGTGGACAGGCTGGCCCCCCTCTTTGCATGGACTGGCCCTCCTCCTTATTCCTACGGTTTTTCTGCCAGTTAGTTTGCCATGCCCTTCAGAGGCACACACTGCACCATCCCTACATCTGCCCTTGTTTTTGGAGGAAACATTTTTACACATCTTACACTGTACAATACAATATCACACTACTTATATACAGCACCATGCTACACATTATCCACTGTATGTTGCACTGTAGTAAGAATATGGATACCCTGTGACTTATTAAGAGGCAGCATGCACGTACACAAGGCCCCCCCTCCCCTCCCCTCCCCTCCACACAGTACAAAAGGACAGTGTGTCCAGCTCACTCTGTAGAACTCTAACTCTGCCCTTGATCCTCCAATGAGGTCCTTGTTGGCATTGTAGTGCTTGCAGTAGTGACCATAAGCCTCTTCCATCTGGGTCGCCTGGAATGTGGGAGGAAGAGGAGGGAGGGGCACAGAGCCATTATGGCTACAAATACCGTTCTGTACATGAAAGCATGCTTGAAGAACAACAAAACATATGTAAACATGCACACAAACACATCTACGCTCAACACACCCACACACGCACCCCCCACACTCACTGTGTCAGTGAAAGCCTGCTGTAACAACTTTGGATTGCCTCCTGCCTTCCTCAACTTCAAAAGCAAACCCCTTCACAACAAATTGGATTACAACAGTTCACGCAACACATCCACTAAAGGCATCAAATGAAACCACATCCACATCAAGTGACTGGTCTCAAGAGACCCTGACCATTTTAGGCATGTGCTCTGTCCTTGTACAGCGACCACTGTAGAGACAATGTTCTATCGTATGCAATAACAACACCTGAATGGGTCCTATGTACTTGATCATGAGCTTCAGTTGTGTGCACACATGCATGTAGTGTGTGTATCAAAGCCAGGGCAATCCATCTATGTCCTTACTTTGAATGAAGGTTGAAGATGTCTTCAATGTTCCCAAACATCTCTTCTGGCCTTTCACGGATCTTCACTGGAACAACTTCATCACCATCCTTCACCGCTTTCAGATAGCCCTGAAGAGTGGCAGTCACAGCCACACAGCCACACGTATACACACACACACACACACACACACACACACACACACATTTTCACTCTTCCCATTCCCTACATACAGTACACACACCCTCCCCACAATGTCCTACTGTTTCACAACCTCCCTCCTCCCTCGCTTCCATACTCTCTCCATCATGCCACCTCTCTCATTTCTCTTCTCTCCCCTGCACTTTCCTGCCTTACCTCCACAATCACCTCCAGGTCCCTCACGTAGCTCTCCTCACTTTCAACCAGCTCATAGTACACATTCTCCAAGCCCTGCCCGTCTGTACTGTCCAGAGAGTGGCCCCACGCCTTCAGCTGACGAGCAAGACGGCCGCTCACCTTGTATTGTGGAGCAGGGACACAGTACAACAGTGAACAGTGTGCTCATGCACAGAAGCACACACACACCATCACTTACACTCTCACTCCCAATCACATCAACACACACTCCCACATCCACATTCACACACCCACACACCAATGCTCACACGCCCACTCACAAATACCCCCAGATGCACACGCTCACACCAACACACTCACTTACTCCCCCTCCACTCACCTCATCCGTCTTTAGCTTGGCTTCTTGAATGTCAGCAGTGAACAGTTCAGTCAACTTCTCACTGCTGGTCAGAGCAGTCAGGTCCATCACAGGACGTGTCTTCACGTGTGATAGGAGCTCTTCAATGATACGAGCCTTTTCAGCCTTGTCCTGTCCGTCGTAAGCACAGGCAGCTGCTAGCGTCTTTGTAGACCCCTTGCCCCACTCATTACACTATAAACAACAGAGAGGGTAGAAGACGCATACAGACACATATAAACAATACATACAAACATAGGCATAGCATTTATACAAACCAGACTATGGAGCACGGAGGTGATACCTGAGTGTGAAATGCATTATACCATAGTGAAGAAATGCAAAGGTTTCAGCCTTCAAAAAGCCTTTTCAGCTGCAATGGTTAAAAGACCTATTTTCGTACTACAGTGGAACCTGTCTAAGGTGGTTACCGTGCTAGGCAGCCACCTCTCTAAAACAGCCAGCCTCCCTTAAAACATTGCAGTCTACCTCTGTAGAGCAGCCACCTCTATATATAGGTCAGTTAGAACTAGTCCACAGGTGGCTGTCTTACACTGTACATTGTAAAATTAATGGAGAAGGTCCTGTCTCAGGAAGTTAGCCAATCACAATACACAACAAGGACCATTGCTTTGTTGTCTG
>OZ025889.1:1022500-1117500 GCA_964019415.1 Ianthella basta | reverse complement strand
TGTGTGTGTGTGTGTGTGTCTGTGTGTGTGTGTGCGTGTATGTGTGTGTGTGGCACATATGGGGTGTGAGTGTGTGTGTGAGGTGTGTACATACAGGTATGCAAGTGTGGGGTGTCTGTGTGTGTGTACAGGTGGTTATACGTGCGTGAAAATGATGTATCTGCAATAGTGGGTGGGTGCCTTAGCAACCAGACCTTACAAGCAGTCCACATTCTACCAAGCTATGCATATAGCAAGCTGCGAGACCCTGCCCTTACCAACAACAGTGCTTCAAGTACTTGAGTGTCTCCTTCCAGTTACCAAGAAACTCCTTCTTCTCTATCTCCTTCGAGACCTGCTCCGGGACACAAATAATGACATCTTGGCACTCATGGTCACCTAATGGTCATGTGACATAGAGGCTGACAATAAACAGCAATACCACATTATATTATAACATATACCACCACACAGTGCAAGTTACAATATCGCAGCCACCACCACCTGTGCCAGTAAAGTATCTGTGCTAGTTGGTCATAGAGAAAAAGACCACCAGTGCAAGTTACAGTAGCCACCACCACATGTGCCAGTAGAGTATCTGCACTAGTTGGTCATAGAAAAAGACCACCAGTGCAAGTTACAGTGGCACCAGCACCATTCGCACCACCACATGTGCCAGAAAGTGAATGCGCTCAATGGCTGAAGAAAAAGACCACCAGCGCAAGTTACAGCTGGTCAGAACCTGCACCGCCGCCATTGGAGTGCACGCTGCAGCAAGCAAATGTAAGCTTGCCTAAGGGCATGCCATTGAATTGGGGTGCATGGGAAGAAATTCAATGGCATGCCCTTAGGCAAGTTACAATTGCTTGCTGCAGCGTGCACTCCAATGGCGGCGGTGCAGGTTCTGACCAGCTGTAACTTGCGCTGGTGGTCTTTTTCTTCAGCCATTGAGCGCATTCACTTTCTGGCACATGTGGTGGTGCGAATGGTGCTGGTGCCACTGTAACTTGCACTGGTGGTCTTTTTCTATGACCAACTAGTGCAGATACTCTACTGGCACATGTGGTGGTGGCTACTGTAACTTGCACTGGTGGTCTTTTTCTCTATGACCAACTAGCACAGATACTTTACTGGCACAGGTGGTGGTGGCTGCGATATTGTAACTTGCACTGTGTGGTGGTGGTGGCGGTGTTTTTTCTAGAGCAATGGCACATATACTGAATGCATCCATTGTACTGGCACCATGTGGTGGTGGTGGTGGTCATTTTCATTTAGGAATGCATGTGGTGGCCGTAATATTGTAACTTGCACTGTGTGGTGGTGGTAGTAGTAGTATATAGTAGCAGCGCCTGATGTGGTGGTCTGTTTTCTTGCAGCTCTAGCACATAATATTATACTGGTGTGCTCATTGCAACTTCCACTGTGGTGGTGGTGATGGCGGTTGTATTTATCTATGTGGTGGTGTAGTAGCTGGATATTGTGGCTGGATAGTTGTGAGCAAGTGTACATGTTGGTGCTGCTCTGCTCCAGCATAGCGGCAAATGCCTACAAATTGGTTTCAAAATGTGATTGTTCAAAACATCGCCTCCATTTTGTGACTAATTAAGCAATACTGCTAATGACATGAGGAAATTGGTCATCTAACTTCATCCACTTAGTATCATGACTTAGCAGGGCTGGGTTGGTAAGATATGCAATGAACCTCATTTTTCTCGGCCATTTTGCCACTAATTAAGAAATCCTGCTAATGACATGAACAGTTGCATTATCTGGCTAGGTCCATCAAGTGTCATGACTGAGCGGGCCGGGCTGGTTGAATACATCATACACATCACATATGTCGGCCATTTTGAGACTAATTAAGAAATCCCGCTAATAACATAGGAAGGTGGACCACTTGGATGTGTCCACCAAGTTTCACGTCTCAACGAGCCAAGTTGCATTCATATACAAGATACCACTATGCATCAATATAAATGCACCATACATTAAGTGTTATGCTATGCACATTTATATTAGGATTTGGCGGGCTGCTTGTAGAAGAACGAAGACCTAATTAAAAATTCTGCCTCATTTAAAAGTGTTAAAATCTCCCATACTTCAAAGGCACACCTATCACATGTTCGTGAGGGGTGCCTAACCCCCCGGGAATTATATTATATTATATTATATTATATTATATTATATTATATTACCACACAGTGCAAGTTACAATATCGCAGCCACCACCACCTGTGCCAGTAGAGTATTTGTGCTAGTTGGTCATAGAAAAAGACCACCACCAGTGCAAGTTACAGTAGCCACCACCACATGTGTCAGTAGAGTATCTGCGCTAGCTGGTCATGGAAAAAGACCACCAGTGCAAGTTACAGTAGCCACCACCACATGTGCCAGTAGAATATCTGCGCTAGTTGGTAATTGAAAAAGACCACCAGTGCAAGTTACAGTGGCTCCGGGCCAGCACATGCAAGTTACAGCTGGTCAGAACCTGCACTGCTGCCATTGTAATGCACGCTGCAGCAAGCAATTGTAAGCTTGCCTAAGGGCATGCCATTGAATTGAGGGTGCATGGGAAGAAATTCAATGGCATGCCCTTAGGCAAGTTACAATTGCTTGCTGCAGCGTGCATTACAATGGCAGCAGTGCAGGTTCTGACCAGCTGTAACTTGCATGTGCTGGCCCGGAGCCACTGTAACTTGCACTGGTGGTCTTTTTCAATTACCAACTAGCGCAGATATTCTACTGGCACATGTGGTGGTGGCTACTGTAACTTGCACTGGTGGTCTTTTTCCATGACCAGCTAGCGCAGATACTCTACTGACACATGTGGTGGTGGCTACTGTAACTTGCACTGGTGGTGGTCTTTTTCTATGACCAACTAGCACAAATACTCTACTGGCACAGGTGGTGGTGGCTGCGATATTGTAACTTGCACTGTGTGGTGGTGGTGGTGGTGTTTTTTCTAGAGCAATGGCACATATACTGAATGCATGCATTGTACTGGCACCATGTGGTGGTGGTGGTGGTCATTTTCATTTAGGAATGCATGTGGTGGCCGTAATATTGTAACTTGCACTGTGTGGTGGTGGTGGTAGTAGTATGTGGTAGCAGCACCTGATGTGGTGGTCTGTTTCCTTGCAGCTCTGGCACATAATATTATACTGGTGTGCTCATTGCAACTTCCACTGTGGTGGTGATGATGGCGGTTGTATTTATCTATGTGGTGGTGAGTAGCTGGATATTGTGGCTGGATAGTTGTGAGCAAGTGTACATGTTGGTGCTGCTCTGCTCCAGCATAGCGGCAAATGCCTACAAATTGGTGTCAAAATGTGATTGTTCAAAACATCGCCTCCATTTTGTGACTAATTAAGCAATACTGCTAATGACATGAGGAAATTGGTCATCTAACTGCATCCACTTAGTATCATGACTTAGCAGGGCTGGGTCGTTAAGATATGCAATGAACCTCATTTTTCTCGGCCATTTTGCAACTAATTAAGAAATCCTGCTAATGACATGAACAGTTGGATTATCTGGCTAGGTCCATTAAGTGTCATGACTGAGCGGGCCGGGCTGGTTGAATACATCATACACCTCACATATGTCGGCCATTTTGAGACTAATTAAGAAATCCCGCTAATAACATAGGAAGGTGGACCACTTGGATGTGTCCACCAAGTTTCACGTCTCAACGAGCCCAGTTGCATTCATATACAAGATACCACTATGCATCAATATAAATGCACCATACATTAAGTGTTATGCTATGAACATTTATATTAGGATTTGGCGGGCTGCTTGTAGAAGAATGAAGACCTAATTAAAAATTCTGCCTCATTTAAAAGTGTTAAAATCTCCCATACTTCAAAGGCACACCTATCACATGTTCGTGAGGGGTGCCTAACCCCCCGGGAATTATATTATATTATATTATATTATATTATATTATTTACTTTAGATTAGTGGTGTATATTGTAACTTGCACTGTATATATTATTTACTAAATGTAAGCTTACCTAAGGGCATGCCATTGAATTGAGGGTGCGTGGGAAGAAATTCAATGGCATGCCCTTAGGCAAGTTACATTTGCTTGCTGCAGCGTGCACTCCAATGGCGGCGGTGCAGGTTCTGACCAGCTGTAACTTGCGCTGGTGGTCTTTTTCTTCAGCCATTGAGCGCATTTACTTTCTGGCACATGTGGTGGTGCAAATGGTACTGGTGCCACTGTAACTTGCACTGGTGGTCTTTTTCTATGACCAACTAGTGCAGATACTCTACTGGCACATGTGGTGGTGGCTACTGTAACTTGCACTGGTGGTCTTTTTCTCTATGACCAACTAGCACAGATACTTTACTGGCACAGGTGGTGGTGGCTGCGATATTGTAACTTGCACTGTGTGGTGGTGGTGGTGGTGTTTTTTCTAGAGCAATGGCACATATACTGAATGCATCCATTGTACTGGCACCATGTGGTGGTGGTGGTGGTCATTTTCATTTAGGAATGCATGTGGTGGCCGTAATATTGTAACTTGCACTGTGTGGTGGTGGTAGTAGTAGTATATAGTAGCAGCGCCTGATGTGGTGGTCTGTTTTCTTGCAGCTCTAGCACATAATATTATACTGGTGTGCTCATTGCAACTTCCACTGTGGTGGTGGTGATGGCGGTTGTATTTATCTATGTGGTGGTGAGTAGCTGGATATTGTGGCTGGATAGTTGTGAGCAAGTGTACATGTTGGTGCTGCTCTGCTCCAGCATAGCGGCAAATGCCTACAAATTGGTGTCAAAATGTGATTGTTCAAAACATCGCCTCCATTTTGTGACTAATTAAGCAATACTGCTAATGACATGAGGAAATTGGTCATCTAACTTCATCCACTTAGTATCATGACTTAGCAGGGCTGGGTTGGTAAGATATGCATTGAACCTCATTTTTCTCGGCCATTTTGCCACTAATTAAGAAATCCTGCTAATGACATGAACAGTTGCATTATCTGGCTAGGTCCATCAAGTGTCATGACTGAGCGGGCCGGGCTGGTTGAATACATCATACACATCACATATGTCGGCCATTTTGAGACTAATTAAGAAATCCCGCTAATAACATAGGAAGGTGGACCACTTGGATCTGTCCACCAAGTTTCACGTCTCAACGAGCCAAGTTGCATTCATATACAAGATACCACTATGCATCAATATAAATGCACCATACATTAAGTGTTATGCTATGAACATTTATATTAGGATTTGGCGGGCTGCTTGTAGAAGAACGAAGACCTAATTAAAAATTCTGCCTCATTTAAAAGTGTTAAAATCTCCCATACTTCAAAGGCACACCTATCACATGTTCGTGAGGGGTGCCTAACCCCCCGGGAATTATATTATATTATATTATATTATATTATATTATTTACTTTAGATTAGTGGTGTATATTGTAACTTGCACTGTATATATTATATTATATTATATTACCACCACACAGTGCAAGTTACAATATCGCAGCCACCACCACCTGTGCCAGTAGAGTATCTGTGCTAGTTGGTCATAGAAAAAGACCACCACCAGTGCAAGTTACAGTAGCCACCACCACATGTGTCAGTAGAGTGTCTGCGCTAGCTTGTCATGGAAAAAGAACACCAGTGCAAGTTACAGTAGCCACCACCACATGTGCCAGTAGAATATCTGCGCTAGTTGGTAATTGAAAAAGACCACCAGTGCAAGTTACAGTGGCTCCGGGCCAGCACATGCAAGTTACAGCTGGTCAGAACCTGCACTGCTGCCATTGTAATGCACGCTGCAGCAAGCAAATGTAAGCTTGCCTAAGGGCATGCCATTGAATTGAGGGTGCATGGGAAGAAATTCAATGGCATGCCCTTAGGCAAGTTACAATTGCTTGCTGCAGCGTGCATTACAATGGCAGCAGTGCAGGTTCTGACCAGCTGTAACTTGCATGTGCTGGCCCGGAGCCACTGTAACTTGCACTGGTGGTCTTTTTCAATTACCAACTAGCGCAGATATTCTACTGGCACATGTGGTGGTGGCTACTGTAACTTGCACTGGTGTTCTTTTTCCATGACAAGCTAGCGCAGACACTCTACTGACACATGTGGTGGTGGCTACTGTAACTTGCACTGGTGGTGCTCTTTTTCTATGACCAACTAGCACAGATACTCTACTGGCACAGGTGGTGGTGGCTGCGATATTGTAACTTGCACTGTGTGGTGGTGGTGGTGGTGTTTTTTCTAGAGCAATGGCACATATATTGAATGCATGCATTGTACTGGCACCATGTGGTGGTGGTGGTGGTGGTCATTTTCATCTAGGAATGCATGTGGTGGCCGTAATATTGTAACTTGCACTGTGTGGTGGTGGTGGTAGTATGTGGTAGCAGCGCCTGATGTGGTGGTCTGTTTTCTTGCAGCTCTAGCACATAATATTATACTGGTGTGCTCATTGCAACTTCCACGGTGGTGGTGGTGATGGCGGTTGTATTTATATATGTGGTGGTGTAGTAGCTGGATATTGTGGCTGGATAGTTGTGAGCAAGTGTACATGTTGGTGCTGCTCCGCTCCAGCATAGCGCCAAATGCCTACAAATTGGTGTCAAAATGTGATTGTTCAAAACATCGCCTCCATTTTGTGACTAATTAAGCAATACTGCTAATGATATGAGGAAATTGGTCATCTAACTACATCCACTTAGTATCATGACTTAGCAGGGCTGGGTCGGTAAGATATGCAATGAACCTCATTTTTCTCGGCTATTTTGCGACTAATTAAGAAACCCTGCTAATGACATGAACAGTTGGATTATCTGGCTAGGTCCATCAAATGTCATGACTGAGCGGGCCGGGCTGGTTGAATACATCATACACCTCACATATGTCGGCCATTTTGAGACTAATTAAGAAATCCCGCTAATAACATAGGAAGGTGGACCACTTGGATGTGTCCACCAAGTTTCATGTCTCAACGAGCCCAGTTGCATTAATATACAAGATACCACTATGCATCAATATAAATGCACCATACATTAAGTGTTATGCTATGCACATTTATATTAGAATTTTGCGGGCTGCTTGTAGAAGAACGAAGGCCTAATTAAAAATTCTGCCTCATTTAAAAGTCTTAAAATCTCCCATACTTCAAAGGCACACCTATCACATGTTCATGAGGGGTGCCTAACCCCCCGGGAATTATATTATATTATATTATATTATATTATATTATATTATATTATATTATTTACTTTAGATTAGTGGTGTATATTGTAACTTGCACTGTATATATTATATTATATTATTTACTTTAGATTAGTGGTGTATATTGTAACTTGCACTGTATATAGGTGAGGGATATGCCTCACTGCTGGTGGTTTGGTAACAGGAATTGCGCATACCAACAGCAGTAAAGGGTATCCAACACTACCAACACAGGGCAGGCACACATCTCTGTGATCCTACCAGCCAGTGCTAGTGGCACTCTTAAAACATGGGATGGTGAGCACAGTCATGGAGGGGGGGGGGGGGGGGGGAGACCATCCTGCTTCTGTGCTATCACCACATATTCCATGTAACCTCACTACGAACCACCAACTGGATACACTGCCATTAGGAACCTTGGTTCTGACCATAGACACTATAGTGCTCTGATGTACGTAGCAGCTACAATGGCTTTGATGTGTGGTGGGGACAAGACACACTGAAAACACTCGTTTGAAAACATCACTGATCTGTGAATCATCAATTCGTATCATACGTACGTGGATACTCTACGATCTACGATTTTTAAATGTACTAGCTGAATGCCCGCCCTTCGGGTGGGTTCCCAGCATATCGTTTGAAATTTGAGCGTTAACCAATCAGAACCGTCCATTTAATTGGGCGTATTCCGTAGACTCGTTCCGTAAAACTCCGTACGTACAGAATTTACTTATGTTAATCCATTTCGTTTAAAGGAGTCCAGCGGCGAAGGCGCTAACCACCTTAGGTCACCCCCCGTATTGCTGTGATATACTCTTCCAAGTTTGACGAAGATTGGTGAAAAATTGAAGGAGGAGTTCGTGCACAACCAAACACGATCTTTTCCCTATCTCTTAGATTAATTGGTGTCTCTCTCTCTCTTAGATATGGCGGCGACCGTAAAAGTGGCAAGAACTCGGACGGAACGACCTTAAACCAAATTTCGGCTCGGCGAGGTTACTCACAGTCCCTCTCTTCATAATCCTAGCGAGTTTCGTGACGTTTCGTCCAGAATTGAAGGAGAATGTCAGGTGGAACCAGTGGAAGGAAGTATTCTTTGGGGTACTTGACAAACATGCCCCAATCATCAGCTGTCGTGTCAGGAGAAACCCACTGCCTTGGATTGACTTGCACATCCGGAAGCTAATGAGAAGAAGGAACAAGTTGAGGAAGCTGGCTAATGAAACTGCAAGCGAGGAGGCATGGAGGAACTACAGGACCCTTAGGAACAAGGTCACTTTGAACCTAAGACGAGGGAAGCGTGCTTACTTTGAATCACTGGTCTCCAAATCTTCTACAACAACACGGGATGTATGGAAGCAGCTGAATAGGCTCCTTGGCAGGAACAAAGGGGCTGGGTCAGCTGTTAATCTCGAACATGGTGATAATATAGCCAGCAGACTCAGCGATCATTTCTCTGGATCTGCAGCGACTGTACCCCCTCCAGACCAACCCCCTACCATCCCACAATACTCCAGCTCCTTCCACTTTAACTGTATCACTGAAGAGGATGTTCTTTGTGCACTGTCCAAGCTTGATCCCTCCAAGGCAACAGGTGCTGATGCACTTAGCGCCAGAATACTCAGGACTACCGCTCCAGCAATCAGCAGCAGTCTATGCAAGCTGTTTAACTACAGTTTAAAGACATCTCAGATCCCTACTGAGTGGAAGGCTGCCAATGTTATCCCGGTTCCCAAGTCAGTGAATGCTCGAAGTGTGGACGAGTATCGTCCCATTTCTATTTTGCCTGTTGTGGCCAAGGTATTTGAATCCCTGGTCCACACCCAAGTCTATGGTTACCTCAAACATCATGACATCCTGCATGAATCTCAGTCTGGGTTCAGACCAAAGCATAGCACGCAGGATGCCCTTCTGAAAACTGTGGATGATTGGAGGCAGAGTCTTGACAGGAACGAGATTGTGGGATCGGTATTTATTGATTTAAGCAAAGCTTTTGACTCTGTATGCCACACACTACTGTTGGGGAAGCTTGCACGGTATGGGTTTGGAGGGGACTCAGTTCTTTGGTTCCAAGACTATCTTCTTGGTAGGAGGCAGAGAGTTGTCATTGGTGGAGAGGCATCAGAGTGGACTGATGTGTCTGCAGGAGTTCCACAAGGATCCATCCTTGGACCACTCCTCTTTAGTGTATTTGTGAACGACCTGCCATCAGCCCTACACAAATGCAAAGTTATGATGTATGCTGATGACACCACAGTATACTACTCTCATCTGAATTGCCTGGAAGTACAGGATGTGCTTACAGAGGAATTACACCACCTGTCATCATGGATCTCTAGGAACGGCCTAAGAATGAATCTGAGGAAAACACAGTTCATGTGTTTATCCAGAAAGGGCCGGGAGAAGGAAGCCATGAAGTTGGAGGTTCAGGTGGACAATCAGGTGCTAGAAAGGCACGATGCTGTTAAGTACCTGGGTGTTATTGTTGACAAACAGCTAAATTGGAGGAGGCACATTGAGTCAGTCAGGAGGAAGTGTCTGTCTGCCTTGGCAGTACTTTACAGGGTCAAACGCGCACTGCCTCCCAGGCTGAGGAAACTCCTTTACCAGTCGATCGTGCTCCCACACCTGGATTATTGTGCAGTTGTTTGGACTGAATGTTCGAGGGAAGATGCCACAACTTTGGAGCGTGTGCAGAAGAGAGGCATGAGATTTATTTTAGATGAAGATTATGGCTGTCCGTCTGCAAGCATGAGGTTGAGGCTGGGCTGGATGACCCTTCACAACAGAAGGAGGATGCAGAGGGTGGTGTGCACCAGAAGATGCTTAAGAGGTATGGGACCGAACTATATGAAGAGAATGTTTGCAACGAATGAGAGCCTTGGGCTGCGGAGTGCAAGAAGGCCAAATGATCTGCATTTGAAACCATGCAAGACCAATTGGCTGAGCAGGTCCTTTGCTTACTGTGCAGGGCAGGATTGGAACAGTCTACCTTTGTCAATCAGAGATGCAAGTGACACTACTTTTAAATCAGCCTTAAAGCAATATTTCATTGACCATGACCTTGGATTGAACCATTGAATTATGTTATGACAATGCAATTTATCACAATTCAGTAACAGTATATTATTTCATGTTCTCCCTGTTGTCTATGTTTCATGTTTTCCCTGTTGCCTTTATCCTACTGTATCTTGTTGGGTCCCCCATTCACACCAGCCTTGTGCTGAAGGGGTAACCTTAATAAATACAATACAATACAATACAATCCCGAACAACGAAAATGTGCGTTACGTTTATTATAATAAGATTAGCTTTATCCATGTATGAATCTACTATGGACTGCAGCGGAAGTTACGAGTAAGCGACCAGGACAGCTGCCAGTAGGGGGCCGTATTACAATAGTTGTGTACTGGTATGCTCGGAAGGCCTAGGTGAATGCATACTGGCGAATCCTTCGCATTCCTCGCAACCGACAGGGTCGCCAGGTGCGCAACCGCCACCGCTTCACCTTACCAGAGATCCCCGTCAGAGACTCACCAGCTAAAAACGCTAGCTGCTTCGGAAGGACATCCCATATGTTAGGCGGTGGTACGTACCCTGTGGGAAGTAACGGAGTCGATGGCATATTCAAGCAACTCAAGAGACACACAGACTCAATTGGACTGCAAACGACCAACAACTCAACAGCGAATCTGCACCAGTACACTTACCTTTACCGGCCACTCTATCGATTGCCGCCTGCTGAGCCATAGCTACTAGCCAAGGACGGGCTACGGGCACTGACCTTCGAACGTTAACTCCCCCACACGCTCCACCACATACATGTATACACAAGTAGACAAGAGCATAAGAGTATATACAGCTGGTACATGGGAGGTTACGCAATGGGTATATATCACGTGCCTGCATGAAGGGCATCCTCAAATAATATCACATGATCGTACTGCTGAAGTCGGTGGTCTAGTTTTGGCCACTCAGCAGTTATAGCTATAGAAATCAATTGACTCTTACTAACTATGAGGCAAGTAGTAAATAATGGTGGAAAGTTTGCACATTAATATCAGTGGATCATGAAGAAACAACAATTATTACATTGCTCGTTATTTGGCTAGCTAGCAAGTTCTTATTCTTTCCCATACTAACCAATGGCCATGCTAATACTAGGCACATATATGGAAAATTATATCATTGCTATCAGCAAGCTGTTGTAGCAACAATGGCCTGTAGCTAGCTAGCTACATGCAATTACCACATGCACACAGAAAAAAGGGCTAACGATCAAATCAATTGAATTGTTTGCCTATCTGATGTTTGGTTCAATGTATGATAGCTAATCTCCTTCACTAAATCAGGCATGTTTTAGTGCATTTGTGTGGGGAGAGAGGGGAGGGGAGGGAGAGGGGGAGGGGGAGGGGGAGGGAGAGGGGAGGGGGAGAGAGAGGGTATGATGCAATGGAAGTTAGTGAGCTTTGAGCACAGTATCAACTTGAATTGGGTACAGAACGTTTCAATCCATGGATCTTCATCAGCTGCAATACAAACTTAGGGAAGCACAACATTAAAACATTTAATGTTGTGCATTAAATTCTAAAACATTTAATGTTGCACTACCCTAAGTTTTGAATTACAGCTGATGAAGGTCCACAGATCAAAACGTTCTGTACCCAATTCAAGTTGATACTGCGCTTCCATTGCAGAATATAATTATGCCATCTCAAGCTTCTGCCAGTGATGGGAAAAGTAGTGGTGTATATGTACGCACTGCTAATGCTGCTCTAGATCCCTCTTGCTGCTAGCTATATGTAGAACCACAGTGGAACCTGTCTAAGACAGTCACTAGTACTGAGTTAAGCAGCTGCCTCTCTAAAACAGCCAGCCTCCCTGGCCCCAAATAGCACTAAAGCATTGCAATCTACCTCTGTAGAGCAGCCACCTCTCTATAAAGGTCAGTTAGAACTGTCCCACAGGTGGCTGTCTTACACTGCTAAAAATATGGTGTGATCATCACACCAGTCAGTGCTCACACCAAGGGTGTGATCAGTCACACCATTACTTTAGTGTGACATTTACACTGACACCAGTATCCACACTGTCATGTCATTTCTGATAGATTAAGAGACTTTGAAGTAATTCATAACCAAAATTAAAGATGACAAGAGTTTATTTGGAATCCTATACTAGCTATCTATAGGTACATAGCTACCCAGGACACAGCTAAGCCTGATGGTATATATGTTGTGTACAGTGGGAGAACTTCCCCAAACTAAGTATAATGCCATTTGTGCAGTTTAATTGTACCATTAGGTACTTTGTGTTGCAGGGGATGCCATATTCCCCAATGAAGTTCACAGGGGCACCAGATGTTCAATGTTTGTAGAGGATGCTGTATTCCCGGGTGAAGATCACTGGGGCACCAGATGCCCAATGTTAACTTTTGTAGGGGATGTCGTATTCCCCACTGAAGTTCATAGGGGCACCAGATGCCCAATGTTGGCAGGGGATGCCATATTCCCTGATAAAGCTCACTGGGGCACAGATGCCCAATGTTTGCAGGGGGTGCCATATTCCCCAGTGAAGTTCACTGGAGCACCAGGTGCCCAATGTTTCTAGGGGATGCTGTCTTCCCTGGTGAAGTTCACTGGGGTACCTGATACCCATTGTTTGCAGGGGATCAGGATGCCATCATCCACAAACTATCCTGCCAGTTGGTATGCTGTGTACTACACATGCTCAAATCCTTAAAGTAGTGCACCATATCTGTAGTGAAATGCACCATTAAGTGTACTCTCTTACAAACTGTTCCCATGCATGGTTGGAATGAACATCACACTGCAAAGGGTATGCTCACTGCAGCAACCAATTCACACCAATTTTGGGTGTGATCGTCACTCCCCATTTTTTACAGTGTAGGCAGACCGGTTCCACTGCATGAATACCACTTCATTTACACATAACTCTAGCTGTAATACATCTGAAAACTCTTTGCTAGCAAGAACTTCCCTATCCTATTCATTGATCATCTTTGTTAAAATCTTCAGAAGCAAAGATATTCTCTAAAAAGTGAACACTTATTGCCTAGCATGTTTAGATAGGATCTTATGAGCTAATGTGAGTTAAGCTCCCATATATAGTTTCTTGACAAAATGTCTGGATAGTTGCATGATATCTCTTGTTGTCATGGCAACCATGCTTTGATATTTTCAGTATCACATAAGAGCCCAGGGCTATTGACTTGATATGTGATCATGACCTGTGCAATATAAACAATTTCACACAGGTCAAGGGCCATGTAAGCATCAGTGATTCCATGTCCTTGCATGCTTAAAACTGCAAAATTAATAACAGCAACCACATGTACAGTTATGGTTAGGTATAACCAACCTCGGTCCTGGGGGAAGGTTGGCCAAGACTGAGTAAGCAATCATTCAGGGACAACAGGACAGGGCATTTCCAGAAACTCACAGAATGGGCTTCTTTGCGCACCTTCTTCCATCCCTAGAAAATCATATTGCTTCGAGTAAGATGAAGATATCCAGTAAGCTTTGCAAGTGATCTGTCAGTCCCACACAACCACCAGGAAGGCATCTAATCCAAAATGGGAGTCTGCCTGGAAATCGGAGCAAGAACGCTGGCTGCAATCTCTTGGTACACAAGCAGAAAAGACTGTAACAAGAAGGAATTCCCACTAATGCCCAATTCTCTAGCCAGCTAATCCCATCGAATAAGTGCGCTTATGGAGCCATGGCAATGGGGATGAAAACAGTCATAGCCCTCTTTAATAGTGTGTGCTTCACGCTATCAGGCTTCATGCTGCATTTGTATGCATCGTTTCACGTACTCAAAGGTCTATATAAATATTATATAACAGACCACATGTACATGCACTTCTGGTCTCCACCGTACAGGTTGTCTATATACCACACCAATGATTATTGCATGACATTGAAAATTTTGCTTTCACAAAATTTAAGGCTGACACGTTTAAGCATTTTTTCTGGAAATGCACATTTACAAGTTTATTTAGGGTTCAGATTACACAGTGAAGGTGGTTCTTTCATAAACTAGGTCAACTGTGCAAGAGGTTTTCATCATCTTCCTTCTTGCTACGTACATAAGCAGTTCCACATGTACTCTTAGACTAATTATAACACTGAATTATTAGCAGCAGCAAAATCCGTGTATATTAACACGCTACTAATAGGCCTGGTACTTTCAAATGCTATAATGTACGTACAGTACACTAATTCAGTTACTAACAAACTTAAGCCTACTCTCAAATGCTATTGTGCTAAGGCTATATCGCTAAATCTGTTCACTTGTTCTTTGCTGCTGTTGCTGAGCTTAGAACCCAACTATCAGTGACAGTCCAAGCACTGCAAACAGGATCATGACAAGAGTGCCTGCATAGAGGGAGGGGAGGGGGAGGGGGAGGGGGGAAGGGCAGGGGAGGGGAGAGGGGGAGAGGAGAGGGGTGAGAGGGAGGCAGGGGGAGGAGGAGGGGAGATACAGACACAGAAATGTGTTCTGTAATTGTGAAGTAAGTCAATGCTGCACTATAATACATAGCTAGTATATATATTAATTGAATGCAGGCTACCAAGAGAGAGGGACACAGTAGGACAGTAGGTCCCGGGTCCTGTACAGGGGGCCCAAATCTCTCACTATTAATGCTTTGAATGCATGGGTCCAAATTTAACAAGGCTCAATCATGCAGCCTTAATTGCACAGTCAATCTGATGAGAACGTTATTACAATCCTCAGTGCATTTGTTATAACATGATGACCTGTCTATAGATCAGTTTCAACATGCCTGCATTGTCTGACCATATGCACACCACCGGCAACCAGCTGTATATACATATACACAAGCTGCACTGGTCCTAACAATTAATGCATATGTTTGTGTCATGCATCAATGTCTATAGTATATAGGTCATGTATACCCACTTCATATATTCCTCACAGCACCATCTGTGAATGCAGTGCTGTCTCAACAAAACACAATACACAATGAAGTGTGCTTCCTCACCTGGAAGGTTGGCGTAAGCGGAGCTGCCCTCCAAAACTGCGTGGAATAAAACGAAGCCCACTTGGACACTATATATACCAGCTCACCCTACTATTAATATAAGTCGTGTGCATGCATTCGCATCTTGACATTGTACTTATGTTTAGTGTGTGGTGCATGTATGTGTGTAGCTATGAGCATCATGCCTGCATGTATTTATTACACATATAACACATACGTGTGGCTGCAAGATTGTTAGCCCAATAGGTCACTCGCATCTGGACAACAGCAAATCGAATTTGCACTGTTCCAGTTCCCCTAGGTGGAGCCGTCCAAGTGAAAGCCACACTGGTCTTATCATTACCATTAGTGTGGGTAATCCCTCGCAAATCCTGTAATAAGTCAACAAGTATAAATTATAGGATAACTTGCAGCCACAGGTGTCCACTGCATATAATTACATATATATGATCATGATTATCAAAGAAGAAAGTGCAGCTCAAAGTTCTATAATACCTGCTAAAATGGTGGTATATGACACATGCAGGTGAGAGCAAAGACCGTAAGTATATATAATAACTATACACTTACTAATAGGTATCCCTATGATTGCCCTATGCATAGTGTGCGAACTCACAGCACAAGCAGTCTTGGAAGCACTATCTGCTGGAGCAAAGTTGCCAACCCGTGTCAGGGCGCTATTCCAAGCAACAACAAGGAACCCTCTGAGTTGTTCACCATTCCTTCCGGCAATTGTCACTGCAAGAAAGGTCAAGTAAACAGAATGATGTTATACATTGCATATTTATCATCCTGCCCCACCCCTCTGGGTAATAATATGTACCACCCCCAGGAGAGTTTATATAGCTCTGATCATGAATGTAATAGGCCCTCCTCTATTGTGTACCACAAACAGGATGTCCTGGGATCCCTATTTGACTTCTTCTCATGCATGCTCACAAATGCTCTTTCTTTACTTCATATAAATAATATAACAGATTGGTACATGCATATATATATGCACATATATATGCACACTGTTGTATCATATAACAGATATTAATTACTTTAAAATATCTGAGTCTATAATATACATGCATGCATTGACATTGTGTGGACCGATAAGAAGGGAATGTGTACGCCAGTCTAAGAACTTACTATAATCATTTTAGCATGCAGCGTATACAGCTAACAGCCTTACCACCGCGTATACGCGCGTTCCTGTACGGCTACTGCACTGTCATGCTCCCGGATTAACTATTTACAAGAAGTAGCTAGCTGCAGAATCACCTGACCTTGTATCGGCGACATATTTTAAGGTCGCATGCACGCTCCAGAGACGAAGATTTATAGAGGTGGACGCCTAGTTACTTGTGCCTTTGTTCTACACATTGACAACACCGAAGTACAACTAGCTAGCTATTGCTACCCCCACCGATTATTTTAGACTAGTTACTAGTATCTTAGACTAGTTACTTTATTACAATTTAGCGGTAGATGGTAGCTAGATATTTATACAAGCCTTATGCGTTGGCATGTGCGACTCACGGCGATAGTTCGCTCCAGGGGTGTAATTGCTGGCTGGAAGACCTGATATCATGTAGGGAACAGCGCTGGTCTGCGGTACGGCACCGTGACCGGTTGGAAAAGCAGCTGGGTTAGGTGCCACGGCGGCACAGGCTGCGTCGGGTGCTCCAGTAGAAAGGCAATCGACGCCCGCCAAAAGGCAAGCAAGGAGACAGACACAGAGCGTTCATCATTTCACCACAGACTATTCAATGTTTGATTCCCAGAGGATCCTTAGGTAAGGAGGCGTAGATGACCCCACCCCACAAGGGGTGGATCAGAGCATCGCGCGCCCGTAGGTTGTGCGTGGCGCTCCAATCAGATTGCAGCACAGCATTTTAACGCCTACAATTATGTTAATTATAGGTGTGAAGTAGTCTTGAAGTCCATGGTGGGTGCATGTCATTATTCAGCCTTTCGAAAATATATTTTGCCACGTTTTTCTTGAGATTGGCTGCACCCATCATCTCTAGCTAAATTGTCACATGAAGTCTATAAGGTGCTTCAGCTACCAAGTATATAATCATCATTAATTTTGGCACTTTTCAAGCAAGGAGAATCCAGCATGTTTTAAAAATTCATCTACGTTATTCATGATCACCTAACTCTTAGTGAAAATTCAGTTCTCACTGGATGTGTATGGCTCAATATTATACTGTATCAAATTACTGGCTTCAGCTAGGGTGATTTAATTTCCATGTGGTGTTACTTTGTGTGCATGTGCTTTTTAATTTATTATTACCTGTAATTTAACATATACAGCATGTGCATATACAAATACCACCACTATACCACCAGATAAAATGATTTATTTTAAATAGTATAAATGTATATTTTTGTATCGTCAATTCATTTGTGCACCATTTAATTGCTACTTGGCATATACCAGCCTCTGCATGCAGACATGAGCTCTTAGAATAGCTCTCCCGCAAAGTTCAATGGCTCTAGAAGCTACATTTATTTGCAAAATTATAATGCAATGAAAAAAGCTACTTAATTAGGCAGGTCAGCTTGACAGACTGAGTAAGCAATCATTAATTCAGGGTTGACATGATGGGCCGTTTCCAAAAATTCACAGAATGGGCTTCTTTGTGCACCTTCTTCTACCGATCACTAGAAAGTCATATTGCTTCGGGTAAGACGAATTAAGATATTAAGCAAGCTTCACAAGTGATCTGTCATCATGCAGCCACCAGCTGCAGGAAGTCATTTAGCTAGTCCAAATAGGGAGTCTGCCCGAAATCTGAACAAGAACACTGGCTGAATTCTCAAGGTACACAAGCAGAAAAGACTGCAACGAGAAGGAATTGCCACTAATTAATGCCCAATTCCCTATAGCCAGCTAATCCATGGCTCTTAGTGTGTGCTTTGCATTGGGCCTCATTCTGTGTATGTGACATCATATCACGCACTAAGAAGTCTATAACTGTTACATAACATATAATATATACCACACGCACTTTATGCAGGTCTCCACTGTACGGATTACCTAACACACAATGGCCAATGCTCATGCAATCAACATTGAAATTTTAATTTGCTTTCATGGAATTTAATACTGATACTTCAAGCATGTTTTTTTCTGGAAGTGCACATTCACAAGCTATTCAGGGTTCAGATTATAAAGTGAAGGAGGTTCTTTCATAAGGTAAGTTGAAGAGCCTTCATCATCTTCCGTCTTGTTACATATAGCTTCTCTGTTAAGCAGTTCCACATGTACTCTATTATAACACTGAATTATTAGCAGCAGCAAAATCCGTGTATATGTAATACACTACTAACACACCTAGTGCTCTCAAATGCTATAATGTACGTACAGTACACTACTTCAGTTACTAACAAACTTAAGCCTACTCTCAAATGCTATTGTGCTAAGACTATATCGCTAAATCTGTTCACTTGTTCTTTGCTGCTGTTGCTGAGCTTAGAACCCAACCATCAGTGACAGTCCAAGCACTGCAAACAGGATCATGACAAGAGTGCCTGCATGGGGGGAGGTGAGGAGAGGGGGAGGAGGGGAAGGGCAGGGGGAGGGGAGAGGGGGAGGGGAGAGGGGTGAGAGGGAGGCAGGGGGAGGAGGAGGAGGAGATACAGACACAGAAATGTGTTCTGTAATTGTGAAGTAAGTCACTGCTGTACTATAAAACATAACTAGTATATTTTATTGCATGCAGGCCACCAAGAGAGAGGGACACAGCAGGACATTAGGTCCCAGATCCTGTACGGGGGGCCCAAATCTCGCACTATTAATGCTTTGAATGCATGTGTCCAAATTTTAACAAGGCTCAATCATGCAGCCCTATTTGCACAATCATGCAGTCAATCAGATGACAGTGTTGCCAAACTTAATTAAGTTATAAGGACCTATGGAAACATGCATAATCACACAGACCTCCAAGAACAAATTACAGTCTACTGTGCATAACACATGCAATAATCTGTTCATATAGATCATTTCCAACAGGCCAATACTTCCAGGACTTCTTATATACATTGCTATAAGTGTCACATGTAGTATATACACTTGGGAGTTTACGTGTCCAGGGCATTAATTTCATTCTAAGCACTAGCTGGTCAACTCCATGACATAATACTGTGTTCCTTCCTATATATGACTATGACCTACAGTACATTATGCATCACTATTGTTTAGTTGCTAAATAGGTGAAAGGTGGTCATGTATAGGAAGGTTTAAAATGCAGTTCATGAACTGTACATGCACGGTCTGACCATATGCGCACCACCGGCAACCAGCTGTATGGACAAGCTGCACTGGTCCACACAGCACCATCTGTGAATGCAGTGCTGTCTCAACAAAACACAATACACAATGAAGTGTGCTTCCTCACCTGGGAGGTTGGTGTAAGCGGAACTAGTACTGCCCTCACCAACTGTAGGTATAGAAGTATAAACAAAGCCCACTATAATATATACCAGGTGCATGCATGACCCAACTATTACGTATTACAATTACATAGGTCATGTGCATGCATTCACATATTGACATTGTATTATATGTTGTGTGTGGTGCATGCATGTGTGTAGCTATAAGCGTCATGCCTGCATGCATTTATTACACATAATTTATAGCTATACATACCTTCAGCTGCAAGTTGGTCAGCCCAATAGGTCACTCGCATCTGGACAACAGCAAATCGAATTTGCACTGTCCCAGTTCCCCTAGGTGGAGCCGTCCAGGTGAAAGCCACACTGGTCTTATTATTACCATTAGTGTGGGTAATCCCCCGTGAATCCTATAACAAGTCAACAAGTATAATTTTAGGACAACATGCAGCCACAGGCCACTTCATATAAATCATGATTATCAAAAAAGAAATACAACTCAAAGTTCTATAATCCCTGCTAAATATAGAATGGTGGTATTATGACACATGTAGGTAAGAGTGCCATAGGACCATAAGTCTTAGACTGTAGGTATAATTATAAGGTATCTCTATGATTGCCCTATGCACTGTGTGCTAACTCACATTACAAGCAACCTTGGAGTCACTACCCGCTGGAGCAAAGTTGCCAACCCGTGCCTGGGCGCTGTTCCTAGCAATAACAAGGAACCCTCTGAGTTGTTCACCATTCATTCCGGCAATTGTCACTGCATGCAAGTTGAATAAACATAATGATGTTACATTGCATGATTATCATCCTGCCCACCCCACTGGGTAATTGTACCACCGGTACCCCCAGGATAGTTTATATAGCTCTAACCATGAATGTAATTAGGTCCTCCTCTATTGTGTACCACAAACAGGATGTCTTGAGACCCTATTTGAGTTCTTCCCTATAACTAGCTCACTTTTGTACGGCGTTTATATTCATATAAATGTGGTTAACATGACTAGGCAGGAGCAGCAATTAAGGGCCAAACTATGGCACGTAATGGTAGACACAACACATAATGGTGAGACGCCAGGTGTTTGTGACCTCATCCTAAGATTGCCACCACGACAGTAGTGACAGTGTGTCGGTATATTGGTTTCATTGTCATTGATGTATCACTCAATTATAATGTCTTGGGTGGAGTGTACTCCTTTGGGCCATAACGGGTCACGCGCCTAGGACCCGTTACATAGTGTCAACACGTAATCAAGGGAAAATGTAATTAATAGATGACAAAATGATAGGTAATTAATAAGTACAAGGTAACGGAAACTAACTGAATTATTAATTAAGACAATTAAGAGCACAAGGCAATTAAGGCAGTAGCTCGCCCCCAGCCTGGTCCTGTACCACACATCAAGAGCGGCTGCCTATAGTTTTGTTGAATTCGCAAGTGCCGTGAAATTTTTGCCTGAAGTTTAACCATGCATACACTGAAGCAACACTCTAAGGAGCCAGTGAAGTGATTCAGTCTCCGTGCAATGTTCTCGGCCTTTGAAGGTTCTTGGTCGACTTTCTGTTCTCTTTGAAACAGTGTTTTCCCACTGCTGCAGTGAGTTCGAGTGCCTCTTGCGTACAAATTAGTGCATGTACTTGCTGTTTTTCATTTGTGCACTGTGCAGGTTGCATACATGTTTATCTAGCTCAGCTACGGACCGGTTTACGTTGTTAGCTTGAGATCATTGGTTGTATCATGACGGAGGGAGGTATTCTCCCTTTCATTGCTTTGTGGACTCTCCCAAAGCCATGCAAAGTTGAAGCTGACTGCAATTAGCTATGCATTTGTGTGTTTGTGCTTTGGTATGATTTGACACCTGCATTGTTATTAATACAACTACCATATAATAGGCATGGTATATAATAACTGGATTTAAGCCCCGGCCCCCTGTGCAGTATAGTTATAGCTTCTTAGTACAGTTATATATACCCAGACAAAACTTCTTATTACTGTAACAGTTATATATATCCCAACTAAGCTTGTTTACATGATATATATTTGCGCGGTTGCCACGGCAATGGTGTATATGACCTAGTACAATAGATAACTACTTTGAAACAGATATTTTTGAGTCTATAACCTGCATGCATTGACATGTGTGGACCAATAAGAAAGGAATGTGCCAGAATTCACTAACATCCTTACCAGTGTATGTGCGTCCTGTACGGCTACTGCCAGAGGTGTACTACACTGCAGTGTGGTGCTCCCGAACTAGTCTGGCGCGCTAGCCCCAACTTCCTGCCCTCGATTGCGCGTGGGCAAGAAACTTTCTCGCCCACGTGCAATCGGGGGCAGGAAGTTGGAGCTAGCGTGCCAGACTACTCCCGAACTAACTATTTACAGATATTAGCTATAGCTGCAGATACACCCCACCTTGTAATGGCAACACATTTCAAGGTTGAGCGCTCAAACGAAGAAGATTTATAATATACTAGTACAGAGGTGGATGAAGTTCCATAGAGTTCTACATATGGACAACATTGAGGTATATACAGCTAGTTATAGCTACCTCCATCAATTAGCTACCTTATTACAGTTAGTTTGCATGGTATTGCTGATATTAGGGTAAGGTAGGGGAATTTGGGATATGATTTCAGCATGGCAACTAAGATACTAGATTTTGTGAAAACTACAACGTGTACACGAACAATTTCGCCAAGAAGTCAGAGGAGGCATTGCTCTTTCATAAATCATCTCGCTGTGACAGGGAGAGCATGTGCACAGCAGCCTAATTTGTTTTCGTAAAAATTTTAGTGGCAAATGGCCAACGGGGTAATTTGAAATGCCACGTATTGGAGGTGGCCATAGTGAAATTGAGTCACTATAATGCACTTGAATTGCAGTCGAAGATGAGTGCATTCAGTTTCCAGATGTTGGAGCAAACACTGGACACCACTACACCTTCGATTTTGCCTGAGCAACGAAATATTAGCGATTCTGTGACTTGCGCTTGTCACATATCTTCCAGCGCGCTTCATCGACAGATCTCTAGTCTCCGACCCTTGCATTCCTTCTCTTAAGCTCAGTTTCGACCTTAGTGATGAGGTCATTCCTTGGTCCATATACTTACATTTTAATGAAACACGTCTATCGACGCCGTAAATCTTCGGAACGCTGCTCGTCAGTTTAAGCACTTCAGTTCATCCGTTCTGCACCAAGCCTCCCTTATTGTGTACGTTACCTCAGAATATCAGCTACGCTCTGATTTTGGCAAAGGTGGGGTTTCAGCGTAGAGGTTAAGCTGAAAATTTCCGTAAACTTCCTCATAACCCTGTAATACCAACGTCTTCTACCAAACATTTTCCATGCAGGGAATCGTCGTATACTGGGCCTGGTTGTGATGGATTATCAGGCGGTTCGCGCCATTCGTAGTTCGTTGAATGCGAACTGGCGTATATTATAACGCCCGGGCGTTATAAATACGGCCCTGAAAGAACATTTCTTAATCCTGCTTCGTCCTAAGAGATCGCTCTCTGAGACGATACGCTGGTTCTGGCATTCGCTTGGAAGCAGACAAGAATGGTTGAAGAGGGAACTGTCTTCGGTCGCCAGGTAGAACAACAGTCACGTTTGATAAAGGCAACTGCCGGTAAGACTAAACTCACGCGTGTACATCATCCCTGGGGTGTAATTCCCGCTGGGAAGGCCAGTTATCATGTAGGGAATTGGATCGGTCTGCGCAGCTGCACCGTGGGAGGCTGGATTGGGTGACACATTAGCACAGGCTTCGTTGGGTGCTCCATCGCTGCGACTTTCGGCGCCTGCCAAGAGACAGGCCAGAAGAAACAAGCAAATAAGGTTCTTCATTCCTCCGTTCTGAGCTGACCAAGGATCAGAGCTTACAGGTAGTCTGCCCAAATATATTTTTCGAGTAACCGTATCTAACCCAATTACCCGGAATATCCCGGTGTATACCGGTGTCACGGTTTATTCCATCCCCCCGGTTTTGTATCCCCCCGGGTAAAATAAACTGGCCCAGAATGTGTTAAATACTTGTACAACAGCAAATCTAAAAGTCACAGTTCCTGTCCCCTGAGGTGGTGCTGTCCAAGTGAAAGACACAGAGCTCTTGTCATTACCGTTGGTGTGCGTAATTCCACCTGTACCCTACAATAGGGGTATATACAGTGCATGTTACAATATAAAAATCATAGGCATAATACACAAACAATGAGAAGTGCATAAGAGTACACACACAATGACACAGATCAGTGTACACAAAATTGTTAGCCTTCATTGTTAGGCAACTTACACCACATGCAGTTCTGCTATTAGACATTGCAGTAAAGCTGCCAACTCGTTGACCGGCACCATTCCAAGCAACAACTAGAAACCCTCTGAACATTTCCTTGTTCATGCCACTAATGGACACTGCATGAGAAACAATTAAGGTATTATAAACAAAATTAATGATAATACAGTGATTCATGCCCAAGTAAAGCTATGGTCTCTGATACTGTAGAGGTTTATTGCCATGCCGTAGGTTCTTCAAGTGCATGGGAGTTTTATGCCACATGCATGAATATGAATTTGAATGTAGGGTACAATGGTCAACGAATGGGCAAGTTTAATTTTATTCAGACAATGTGAAGTGAAAGTGTGTCTATGTGAATTAATGACATCACAACTGGACTACATTCCTTGGCATTCATTGACAACATTCGACATGCACACGAGCATGACAAGGTTCACAATTGTGTCCTTGTGCATGCTGTATGTTGCAGCAGCATTCTTTCCTAATACTCTCTCACTAATTAGGCCTGTAGAGGATTAAACATTTTTATGCATCTGATTGGTCAGAAATTGACCAATCATTGTCCACTGTGCTTGTATAAAAGTTGTCACCTTTTCTTTTATTCTCAGTTGTATGCCTGACGAAGCCCGTAATGGGTGAAACATTGTATTGAGTTGAATGGAATTGTCAAGTGTTCATGGTGTGCTCGATTGTCCAAAGAAGAATCAAGCTATAGCTATACCCACACAAGAGCAGCTAGCTTATAATTATGATACTGTAGAAGTTCATTACTGTGTGGTCACGATGCAATGGAAGTTTGTGAGCTTTGAGTGCAGTATCCACTTCAATTGGGTACAGAACATTTCGATCTGTGGGTCTTCATCAGCTGTAATACAAAACTTAGGGGAGCACAACATTAAAACTTTAATGTTGTGCATTAAAGCATTTAATATTGCACTCCCCTAAGTTTTGTATTACAGCTGTCATGCAGTCATGTAGTTTTAGTCAATATCAAAAGACCCTTGAGTGGTATAATAGAGGGAAACACCACAGAATACAGAAGACCGACAATGGCAGCAAACAGGCAAGGATTTCTACTTCCAGAATGCTTCCAAACAGGCAGAGGATTTGTGCCAAGATCAAGCTTCCTCTTGCAGCAGTCCCTCGATCATTTAAGACAAAGAACCAGAAAGAATTGTTTAGCTGTAGTAATTAGCAAATTTAATACACTCTCTCATGCATACTGTATAGGAGTTAGTGACATGTGCATGCTATATACACCTCATGAGCAGTTTATATTAGTTATTGTGTGAATGATGCATGACATAGTTCTTCCTGTGAATATATGGTTTTGCATAATTTATGCGTATATACGTGAAAAGATCATGTGCAAATGCATATGGCTAGTGGTGGCACTGGAGAGGAAGTAGCTATAGGGATAGCAATCCAGCAGACCAGAGTATGCCATGCAGACTAATATAATTACAGCCAAGGAAAATTATTAATACTAAACGTTAGCTATATATACAAAATTAATGCTGAATAATTATGGCTACACATACAGTGTCAGACAGGTTGCACATGCTACCTCTAGGTTAACTACAACTAGTAAGGTCCTTCTACTAAACCAAGATGTACAAGATGCCCTGTTTCACTACATAAACACGGCCACCATGACAAAAGCTGCTGCTGCCAAGAGTATGGTTGCAAGAGAGCCTGCAGGCATACAGGGAGGAAGATGGAGTGAAGCAAGTGGAATATTGCAAAGTACCTGAGGATGTACGAACACATGCTATTGTTACTCTATTTACAACCAGAAACAGCCCTAGTGATAATCATCATGATGGTGGTATGGGCCTATTATAGCAATGCATACTGTACAGGGACACACACACACACACACACACACACACACACACACACACACACACACCTGCAACCTTTGAGGGTGCGGAGTTGCCACCACTTCCCCCAGGTGTCGCAGAAGGACTGGGAGAGCTCAAAGCAGTGGAAGATGTGGTAGGACTAGCTGTATCAGAGGAGGTAGCACCACCAGTGTCTGCTGATGAGGATCCAGCATCCATGTCAGAGGAGGTGGAGGGAGCAACAGAGGAGGTGGAAGAAGCAGCAGAGGAGGTGGAAGGAGCTACAGCAGAGGTGCTTGTAGGTTCAGGTTGAGGCTGGGTCTCTGCAAGTGGGAATAAGGAAAGTGGCAAGTACTCTTGTGTCCAAATAAGGCAGAACAACAGACACAAAATACATGTAGCCATCAGTTTATACTGGCCAAACATCATGGGCAGATGGGCAGCAACATGAACCACACGACAATAATATTTACCTACATATGCTGAGGCTTGAAATTGTGCATATAATAGAGAGCTTTAGCACAGCGTAATAACGCTACGTTATCCCATGGACACTGTACATATATTATAATATCGATAAAATTCAGTTCTATACGGAAATACGGAAACATTTTACTGTATTTCGCGATTGTGCAATAACTTATTGCAAATTGTATTGTTTTATGCTATGCTAAACCTCTCTAATATTATACATGCACACAGAAATATACAATATGTCATTATTATGTAATAAGTATAAAACAAATTATGTATTGCAGTTGGTGCAAAGTTCTTACATGAATGAGCTGCAAGGAGAGTAAGACTACTAACATACCTTCCAGCACAGGCCCCATTTGATTGGCCCAGAATGTGTTAAATACTTGTACAACAGCAAATCTAAAAGTCACAGTTCCTGTCCCCTGAGGTGGTGCTGTCCAAGTGAAAGACACAGAGCTCTTGTCATTACCGTTGGTGTGTGTAATCCCACTTGTATCCTACAATAAGGGTATATACAGTGCATGTTACAATATAATATATCATAGGTATAATACACGAACAATGGGAAGTGTATAAAAATACACATGCACATGACACAGATCAGTCTATGTAAATACCTTCATTGTTACCAACTTACGCCACATGCAGTTCTGCTATTAGACATTGCAGTAAAGCTGCCAACTCGTTGACCGGCACCATTCCAAGCAACAACTAGGAACCCTCTGAACATTTCATTGTTCATGCCACTAATGGACACTGCATGAGAAACAATTAAGGTATTATAAACAAATTATAATACAGTGATTCATGCCCAAGTAAAGCTATGGTCTCTGATATACTGTAGAGGCTCATTGCCACGTCGTAGGTTCTTCAAGTGGGAGTTTTATGCCACGTGCATGAATTTGCCTATTAATTCCCACTTAAGAACCTATGGTCTCTCCCATCCCTTACACATGAATACACTGTGATGGTTAGGTTACAATACAGTGTTGCTATGTAGGGTACAATGGTCAACGAATGGGCAAGTTTTATTCAAACAATATAAAGTGAAAGTGTGTCTATGATTAATTAATGACATCACAACTGCATGGACTACATTCCTTGGCATTCATTGACAACATTCAACATGTACACGAGCATGACAAGGTTCACAATTGTGTCCTTGTGTGTGCTGTATGTTGCAGCTGCATTCTTTACCAACTGATGCTGATGCTGGTCCTCTTGACCTTCATCAGTTTGTGCTGGTGGAGTTACATATCTTTCTAAATAACTAAGTAAACACAAATTTTGGTGGTCACCCACCCTCTACAACTTGTAATTGTGGTGTTTCTCCTTGAAACACTAGTGCATTCACTAAATTGCACACAATAGTAGGTCTGTAAATTGCAACTTGTTCTGTGTGGTAGTGATTGTAATATAGTGGAGATACATTTGTTGCGATGCATAAGAGGCCCAAGCCTTTGTGAAGATGGAGTAAATGGTGCAGCCTGGCAACTGTCAAATCTAAAGACCTCATCCTTAGGCTTTGTGAGTAGGGCCAGGCAAAATAGTGTAAAGCAGGTGCCCAATCTCTGCCACGGTGAGTTTGTTTCCTAAAGTGTCCATCTGAGAAGGCAGCAATAGCTAATATGCTAGTAGATCTCGTGCATCCGCGTGTGTCCATGCAACAGCGTATAGAGATGCGTATCAATGCACGCACGTAGCTAGCGTAGGTAAGTACAGTAATTGATAGCGTAGGTGATCATTTGGTATGGAGGCATGCATGGAATAGCAGGTGTACTATAGCTGAAGTATAAATCAAGAGAAACAGACTCTTTGTGACTGCGATCCGGCGGGGGGAGGGGGCGTGAACTTCGGTACAGGCGTCCGTCTTACACGGTATACTCAGCTAAACAGCTCAATCTTTCGTTTCAACAGCTATGGTGACGTAAGACCTGAACTCACGCGTGTACGCCATTCCTGGGATGTAGTTTCCACTGGGAAGACCCGACAGCACGTAGGGAACAGGGGTTGATTGTCCCGCAAAACCATGACTAGGCGACACGGCACTACAGGCTTCATTGGGTGCTCCTGAAGAACGGCACTGGCCGCCTGCCAAGAGGCACGCGAGGAGAGACAAACTGAAACTCAGAGCTTTCTTCATCTCAGCATAGACCTATGATCATCTCAGCATACAGGTCCGCCTCAATTTCCTGTCGGCTTGCCCGCTTATTAATAGCTTAAACGCCCACAGGGCCATTATAGCCTCGGCTTATTGCCGAGCGTAGCGTATACTCATGGAACTTAGCTACCTTTTATGTAGTGGTCTCCAGCGTGCACTCATAGGCATGCACTCGATCCTTACAAAACTTGCAGTTTTGCAAGCGATGAAGTCTTTACTGGCGTCACCCCCATGCAGCCTCATCCCTCCTTGAGGGGCCAGCTGTGACAGACGAGAAGATGCTGCATGCAGGACACAAGCACTGCCTAATTAGAGACAGAGTACTAGTTCGGTGGTGCAGACTAAGGAAACTAGAGGGTTCTGCTGTTGATAGGTACTGCTTCCTCCTACCGCCAGTCACCTGCTCCATGTCATGCACATCACATTCATTCTTGAATATTCTGCCATTCCTTCACTTTCCCCCAAAGTCACCTGCATGTGTTGCTGTGCCAGCAGCACTCACATTTACAGCAAATTCCATTGCAGAGTCATTCACTTGTGATTGCTTCATTACCATCACTTCCAGTTGCTTTCCATCACGAGCATTCTTAATGGTGCAGTTTGCCACTGCCACCACCTGCCCCTTTTCATAAACTGATCCTTCTCACTAATCTATCAAACCCATAGATCTGTACCCTTGCCTTCCCATCTGACAGTTCACTGTCAAAAAATTCTCCTTTCTTGCCATCCTTCATAGGTGACAACTAGGTCAGCACGCTGTTCACTTTTGCATTTGCACAGGTGTTCAGGATACCTGCAACGTCTAGAAAACCCTTCAAAACTGGAGATCAACCACAAACATGATTAAGCAGAATTTGAAAGCACTGTGATCCTAGCCAACTTACATCACTGCCACCATATATCAGTCAATCCTTGACCTCTGTAGTTGTACCTTACAGCTCCATGCTATCCAACTGCATCCACTGTCACAAATAATCCTATTTACTTCCAGCTACAGACAACCCTATACATGCCAAGTGCACTAGCACCAGCATGTGGCTTGCTATAGCTAGCACTATACAATTGTAGCTCACTTCGCAAGGCTCCTGGCTTAGCTTACAACTAGTAATTATTTTATATGGGGAAACTTAATATATAGACTCTTCAGGTTTTGCAGAGTTACAATTTTGCATGTAGACTATGTACAGGGTAACAAAACAGGAGTGACAGTCAGTTTGTTAGACTTTATGGTATATTCTCACCGAGCATGCCAATTCTGCTCCTGCTGGTGCAGTGAATGAGCCCACTCTGGTGCCACCACCATACAAGCTGACGGCCAAAAATCCCATAAAGTTGCCACCACTATAGCTAGTGATTTTAACTAATAAAACAAGCAAGTAGAGATGATACATGATCATCATACAGTCATTGCTACTCTGCAGCAAGTCCAAATGTGATTTGGTAGAGGCTCATAGCTGCAGTTGTAGATTCAGGGAAGATTGGATGAGCAATACTGCAGCTTCAAGAAAGGGTGAGGGCGCAGGATGTTTCGGCTCGAGAGCCTTTGTCAACTGCTTACAGTGAGGACTGAAGAGAGTGTCCAAAGTGAAGCCCAAATGTACTTATTTAGCATAGCTAATAAATCAGCATTAATGCGGTTGTACTCCCATGCCCACTTGCAATTTGGTTTCAGTTTTCTAACTACATCCTTGAAGTGTCCAAATCACTAGTCAGAGGAGATCGACTGGTAGCTCAGAAATTCTATCCTGTAGCTAGCTAGAATCTGTCACCAAGAGCAGTAATGCAATCTACACATGCATATTGCCCAGATGAAGAATACTTTGTATAATGTAGTACCAGGATCTCAGCTGACAGCTTAAAACAGTAGCCTTGTACATAGACAAATCCACCCTACCAACATGCTACTAAATTATGTGTACAACTCACAGCTGTAGGATTGCCCTGACGTGTACATGCCGGCAGATGGCAGGCAAGAGGCAGTCAGGGTGTATGGGTTAGCACCCATTTGTGGTTGAGCACCGTGCTGAGACGGGCTGGGCGACACTGCAGCGCAAGCTGAGGCTGGTGCACCGCTGCTGTTGCCATATATGTAACTCCCAGGGAAGGCGAGGGCAAACAGAACCAAGCAGAAGAATTTAAGGAATACATGACTGCAACGTCAACCCTCCTCCCCAAATGAAGAGGTCAATTGCAGATGTCGACATCATGCCTTAATCTTGCAATTTTCCAAGACAGTCAGTGGTGCAACACACATGCATGCACTGAGCTATAGCCTATACTAACCATTACATCTTGCAGCCAGCATTGGGGTGGCACTGCATGGGCAGGAAGTAGGGAATAGCAATCCGGACTAGAGTACACCAGACTAAAGTAATTGCAGCCAAGGAAATAATTAATACTAAAACGTTAGCTATATACAAATGATAAAAATGATTTGGCTATAATTATACTTACAGTGTCAAACAAGCTGCATATATGTTACTTCTGGGTTAACCACAACTAGTATAATCTCCTTCTACTAAACCAAGATGTACCGAATGTTCTGTTTCACTATACAAACGCGACCACTATGACAAAAGCTGCAGCTGCCAAGAGTATGGTTGCAATTAAGAGAGCCTGCAGGCATACAGGGAGGAAAATGGAGTGAAGCAAGTGGAATATTGCAAAGTACCTGAGGATGTACAAACACATGCTATTGTTACTCTATTTACAACCAGAAACAGCCCTAGTGATAATCATCATGATGGTGGCATGGGCCTATTATAGCAATGCAAAATTAAACAGGACATACATACCGTACAGGCCTAGGGACACACGCACACACACACAGACACGCGCACACACACACACACACACATCCATCATGGGCAAAACATTGTATTGAATTGAATTGAGGTTTCAAGTGTTCATGGTGTCCAAAGAAGAATCAAGCTATAGCTATACCCACACAAGGCAGCTAGCTTATAATTATATATGTACTGTAGAGGTTCATTACTGCGTGGTCATGATGCAATGGAAGTTAACGAGTTCTGAGCACAGTATCAGCTTCAATTGGGTACAGAACGGTTCGATCCGTGGATCTTCATCAGCTGTAATACAAAACTTAGGGGAACACAGCATTACAACATTTAATGTTGCACTATGCGGTGCTCCTAAAGGTTCCATTTTGTGCTTGTGCTGAATTGAAGCAACTGTGATAGCTACACTTTTCTGGGTCAGTTTAAACCAAATTTGTCATGTGTGAGAGGAAGCTTATGCTTTTAGATATTATTTCAGGAGGGAGTCAGAGTTAAGACCAAAAACTTTAAACAACATCTTTGGTAGATCTCCTATTATAGCTATTTCCTATTCTTCATGAGTGATCACCTTTGTTAAAAATTTCAGAAGCGAAGTTATTCTGCGAAAAGTGGATACTTAGTGCCTAAAGTGTTTAGATCCTAGGATCTTACAAGCCAATGTGAGTTAAGCTCCCATAGTTTCTTAACGAATGCCTGGATAGTTGCACAATATCTCCTGATGTTAGTGTCAATCACACTCTGATATACTTTTGGTATCACATAAGAGCCCAGGGCTATTGATTTGATATGTGACCTGTGCAATATGAACAATGCCACACAGATCAAGGGTCATGTAAGCATCAGTGATTCCATGTCCTTGCATGCTTAAAACTGCAAATAACAGCAACCACAGTTATGGTTAGGTATAACCAACCTCGGTCCTGGGGGAAGGTTGGCCAAACCTGAGTAAGCAATCATTCAGGGTCAACAGGACAGGCCGTTTCCAGAGACTCACAGAATGGGCCTCTTTGTGCACCTTCATCCATCCCTAGAAGGTCATATTGCTTTGGGTAAGATGAAGATATCCAGTAAGCTTTGCAAGTGATCTGTCAATCTCATGCATGCAGCCACCAGGAAGGCATCTAGTCCAAAATGGGAGTCTGCCTGGAAATCTGAGCAATAACACTGGCTGAAACCTTGCAGTAAACAAGCAGAAAAGACTGCAACAAGAAGGAATTGCCACTAATGCCTGATTCCCTAGCCAGCTAATCCGATGCCACATACTGATCGAATGAGTGCTTATGTAGTCATGGCAATTGGAGATAAAACTAATCATAGCCCTTTTAGTGTGTGCTTTGTGTCATCGGGCCTCGTGCTGTGTATGTGTTGTATCACACACTAAGAGGTCTATAACAGTTAGATAACATACCTGTAGTAACTGTCAGCTGTGTGTCACATGTAGTAGCTTTTGATTTGAGCATGCATGACCATCGTAACTGTCATGTTTTGATTTAGTGATCTGTTGTAGTTGATCATGACTCTGTGCATGCCCTCCTGTAGAACTTTCTCGATGCTCACTCTTAGATATAAGCTTGTACTGTATGTATTGATTGATTCTGGTGTAGTGTGAAGTGCAGTCTACTGGTCAGTCGTTAGCTACATAAGCGTGCATGATCTAGAGTGTGGACTTGGAACAGTCAGTTGTACCAATACCACATGCACTTCAGGTCTCCACTATACATGTAACACACTACTAACAGGCCTAGTACTCTTAAACGCTATAATGTACGTACAGTACACTACTTCAGTTACTAGCTTAAGTCTACTCTCAAATGCTATTGTGCTAAAGCTATCCCTAAATCTGTTCACTTGTTCTTTGCTGCTGTTGCTGAGCTTAGAACCCAACCATCAGGGACAGACCAAGCACTGCGAACAGGGTCATGACAAGAGTGCCTGCATCGGGGGAGGGGAGGGGGGAGGGGGAGGGGGGAGGGGAGGGGGAAGGAGCAGGGGGAGGGGAGAGGGGGAGGGGGAGGTGAGAGGGGGAGGGAAAGGGGGAAGGGAGGGGGATGGGAGAGGTGGGAGGGGGAAGGCAGGGGGAGGAGATACAGACACAGAAACACTAGCTGCTGCACTACATACATAGCTAGTATTCAGATATAGTATTCTAGTATAATATTATAGTATTCAGCGAGGAACGTCCCTTACAAAAGCACTCTAATAATTCGTCTTCACCCTAATGTTTTGTCTGAAAACTCTCATTATTCGTCACCCTCGACAGTCTTCCCCATTTGAGCTCTAATGGCTCCAAACAACGAACTTTTTACTGCAGAAGGGGTGACGAATTATTAGAGCAGATACGGTACAATCCACAGTGCACAACACAATGGTCTGTTTATAGATCACTTTCAATTGCAACATGCATGCATGGTCTGACCATGTGCACACCACCAGCAACCAGCTGCGAAGGTTTGTTTCAGTTGGAGGTTTACATGTAACATATATACAAGCTGCACCAGTCCTAACAATTATAATGTCAAATAATTGTGTCAATAGTAGCTATAATAGATCATGTATATGCATACTTCGCATTCCTTACAGCACCATCTGTGAATGCAGCGCTGTCTCAACAAAACACAATATACACAATGAAGTGTGCTTCCTCACCTGGGAGGTTGGCGTAAGCAGAGCTGCCCTCCGAAACTGTGTAGAATAAAACAAAGCCCACTTGGACACCATATATACCAGTTCCCCCAACTATTAATATAAGTCATGTGCATGCATTCACATCTTCACATTGTACTTATATTTAGTGTGTGGTGGATGCATGCATGTAGCTATGCATGCATGATGTCATGCACACATGCATTTATTTATACACATAGCTACGTACGTGTGGCTGCAAGATTGTTAGCCCAATAGGTCACTCGCATCTGGACAACAGCAAATCGAATTTGCACTGTTCCAGTCCCATTAGGTGGAGCCGTCCAAGTGAAAGCCACACTGTTCTTATCATTACCATTAGTGTGGGTAATCCCTTGTGAGTCCTGTAGCAAGTCAACAAGTATAAATTATAGGATAACTTGCAGCCACAGGTGTCCACTGCATATAATCATGATTATCAGAGAAGAAAGTGCAAATCTAAGTTATGTATTATATCTGCTGAAATGGTGGCATATGACACATGCAGGTGAGAGCAAAGGCCATAGGTATATATAATTATACACTTACTAATAGGTATCCCTATGATTGCCCTATGCACTGTGTGCAAACTCACAGCACAAGCAGTCTTGGAAGCACTATCTGCTGGAACAAAGTTGCCAACCCGTGTCAGGGCGCTATTCCAAGCAACAACAAGGAACCCTCTGAGTTGTTCACCATTCCTTCCGGAAATTGTCACTGCATGAAATGTCAAGTAAACAGAATGATGTGACATTGCATATTTATCATCCTGCCCCACCCCTCTGGGTAATAATATGTACCACCCCCAGGAGAGTTTATATAGCTCTGATCATGAATGTAATTAGGCCCTCCTCTATTGTGTACCACAAACAGAATCTCAGGACATTCCTATTTGACTTCTTCCCTTGCTCACAACTGTCTGTCTTTCTTTGCTTCATATAAATGTATAGATTGGTACATGCATACATGCACACCGCTGTAATAGATAATTACTTTAAGATGTATCTGAATCTATAATATGCAGACATTGCATCAACATTGTGTGGACCAATAAGAAAGGGAATATGGTAGAATGATTCACTATAAAACATTTCAGCTGCGTACTCAGGTAACAGGCTAACAGCCTTACCGCCGTATATGGCGGCAAAAATGGCAGCAGGCTCGCGAAGAAAGCAGCTGAGAATGTGCCAGCGCCGGAGGAGGTTGTTGAATCTGATGCATCCAATGGGAAGCTGTATGAGAGAAGAGGAGAAACTGCCGATGGCGAAAGAGTTCTGTGCTTTTGCGGGAGTGATCGTGAGTTTGGCGAGATGGCGTGCTGCGAAATGTGTTTGGGGTGGTTTCATTTTCGGTGTATGCGGTTTAAGGAGAAGGTAGATCTGCTGGGGAAGAGGGATTTTGTGTGCTGTTTCTGCTTGGCGTCAAAAACTCTTGTGCTGTTGAGGGAGGTTGAGACGTTGAAGGAAGAGGTGAGGGAGCTGCGAGGTGTGATAAAAATCAGTGGCAGCAGTAGTGGTTGCCAACGGAGCGGAAATGTTCCCGGGCTGACAGCTAGCAGTCTCCCACTCTCTAATGAAAGAAGTCACGAGGATGCTGGTGAGGCCAACACCAAGAAGCTGGCTTGCCCTGATAGTGGGAACAGTTACAGTGCGGTGGTGCGTAGGGGGCAGCTGGAGGTGCATTCTTCGGCGAAAAAGTCGAAAGAAACGTCAAAAAACAGAAAGAAACCATCCTCCCAAGCCAGTACACCAAAGAGGAGAGAGAGACAAACGAAGTCAAGAGAGTTTGTGGGGCGCAGAAAACTATGGGGCACGAAAAGGGACGATTCAGCTGAGAAGGTGAGCGAGTTCATAGTCAAGAGTGTCCCTGGGGCAGCCTCTTTCGAGGTGAAGCGTGTCTTCAAAAGTGAAGATGGCCGTGTGAGATGGTGGTTTTGGTTGGAAGGCGAAGAGTCTGTTCTGAAGCTGCTTGATGGTGTTGACTTTGGAGAGTTCTGGAGAATTGAGAAGAGGTCACCTTTTTTAGAATCAGTAGTGGTTCGGGTATTGGGGCAGCGCTGAATGAGTCCCATTCTGTGCGGGGCGAAGGCTCCAAGGGGTGGGGGGATGTGGATGCTGGGGAGAAGTGTAATGAGACCTATTGTGACCGTGTGAATGTGAAAATGATGTGTTGGAATGTAACTGGATGGGCGAGGGAAGATGGGAATGATGGAGTGCGATCGGTGGAGGACTGTGACATGAGGGCCAAGGTTATAAGCTGTTATAAACCTGATGTGGCCTGTCTGGTGGAGACATGGTTGAAAGGGGATGAAGTTGCAGTGTTTGAAGGTTATCATTGGTTTGGTCATAACCGGTCGAGGTTGAGTAGGAAAGCAGTGAGAGGTTTCGGTGGAGTAGGAATTCTGGTAAAGAGTTCCATTTGTCAGAACTGGGGGGTAGAGATTGCTGACGTTACACTGGAGGATGTCATGTGGGTGAAGTTCCAGCATCAAAAGAGTGGTTGTGTGTTTTTTGTTGCAGTTTGCTATATTCCTCCAGTTGGTTCAAGTCGAGATGTAGATGTAGCTGAGCGCTTCCTCCTATTGGAAGAACAGATACAGAGGTTCCAGGCTGAGGGGCAGGTGGTGATCTATGGTGACTTCAATGCCAGGTGTGGTGGGTTGAGAGATGTGGATGATGAAAAAGAGGACAGGTGTATTGTCGACATGGTGAAGAATGAGAAGGGGGAGATGCTGGTGGAGTGTATGAGGAGCACAGGGTTATGCTTTGTCAGTGGTCGTAAGGGGGCTGATGAGTTCACCTGTATCTCCAGTAAAGGGCGATCTGTGGTTGACTACTGTTTGGTTCCATTTGATGAGTTGGCTAACATACATGACTTCATGGTTAGAACTATGTCGCAGTGTGAGGCACATCTCTGTGTGAGTGAAGAGGGATTCCGGGTCCCTGATCATTCTGTACTTATGTGGGACTTGCTGGTAGATGACAGTATTGCTAACTTGACTTCGCTAAAGCACATGACAAAGTAGACCGAGGGAAGTTGTGGAGATGCTTGGAACAGCTGGGTGTGAATGGTAGGTTTTTGAGGTTTTTGAAGGCTCTGTACCAGGACAGCTCATGTAGGGTGAGGGTTCATGACAGGCTAAGTGAAGAATTTGAAGTTGGTACTGGATTGAGACAGGGCTGTGTGCTCTCACCATTGCTGTTCTCCTTGTACATCAATGGTGTTGTGACCAGGTTACATAAAGGGAAGTGTGGTGTGCAGTGTGGTGGTGATATGGTACCGGGTCTCCTGTTTGCAGATGACACGTCTCTGGTTGCTTCTGACAGAGAAGGATTGACGAAGAGCTTGGATGTGTTGGTCAAATGGTGTGAAGAATGGGGGGGTGAAGATCAATGTGGGGAAGTCAGGCATAATGCATATGAGGAAGAAGACAGTAGAGAGGTGTGTGGTGGAGTATGAGGTAGATGGAGAGGTGATTCCAATGGTGTCCAGCTACAGGTATCTGGGGTGTGTTATTGATGAGCATCTGCAGCTGAAAGAGATGGTGGAGGAGAAGGCTGCTGCTGGGAGAAGGGCACTAGGTGCTTGGATGAACAGATGTAAAACAGAAGTTGGTGATGTTGGGGTAGGTACTTTCAAGAAATTGATGAGTGCTCTGGTAGACTCGGTGATGTTGTACGGTGCTGAAATCTGGGGGTGCTCAAGATGGCTGGAAGCACTTGAACGAGTCCAGTTGCATGCTTTCCGCATGTTCTTTGGGGTGGGTACCTTACACCCAAAGGTGTCGTTGATGATGGAGATGGAGTGTTTACCAGTAGTATGGGAGGCAAGAGTGAGGTGTGTCCAATTTTGGTACAAGGTGCTGGCAAGTAAGGTGTATGAAGGCAGGCTGTTGAGGAAGGTGGCGTCTGAGGCTGTGGAGTGTAGTAGGGGAAGCTGGATGAGAAGTATTAGTAAGTGTGTGGAGAAATTTGGGTGGCAGGACATGAATATTGGTGTGATCAGGGAGTTGTCTGAGGTGGATGTGAAAGATATGTTGCTGAGTGTCGCTTGGAGGAATGTAAGAGATGAATGGAGGAAGGAAATGCATGAGAAGCCCAAGTTATCAATGATGAAGCTGATATCGGATTGCGAGGTTAAGTCAAGTTGTGCATTACTGAAGTCAAAGGCGGAAAGGAGGATGATGTTGAAGTTGAGAGGTGGAACTGCCGCTTTTCAGATTGAGATGGGAAGATGGCATGGGGTGAAGAGGGAGGACAGGATATGCAAGGAGTGTGACAGTGGGGAGGTTGAGGATGTGTGTCATTGGCTATTGCAGTGCTCTGCATGGGATCATCACAGACAGCCTCTCTTGAAAGCCATGGACGAAGCAAAAGAAGACCTCTCAGGAAAGAGCAATGGAGATGTAGCAGCCCTGGTGTTATCACTTGCATGTAGGAACTATCATATTTTGTCTATCATTAACTCTATGTGGTCAGCTAGGTTCTATTAGTCCCCCTGTACATTCTAACTAGCCTAACTCATTCACTATGACGCCACTTACTATTATTATCCCTATCCTTTTTAATTTGTGCAGTGCTGCATTGGACCACGTGGTGTCCTAGTACCTATGGGTACGGTGCACTTAAATATTTATTGATATTGATATTGATATTGATATATAGCTATGCGTCCTGTACAGCTACAGCTAGAGGCATACTACACTGCAACGTGATGCCCCCGAACTATTTACAGAAATTGGCTATAGCAGCGGAATCACCCCACCTTGTATCGGCGACATATTACTTTGAGGTCGCGCCCTCCAACGACGAAGATTTACTGGTTTAGATCAAGTATACAGAGATGGACGAAGTTCTATAGAGGCTAGTTACTTGTGTCTTTGTTCCACACATTGACAAAATTGAAGCGCAGCTAGCTAGCTACCCCCACCGATTAGCTACATTATACAGTATGTATGCAAGGTACGCGTTATAGCAAGTGGGACTCACGGCTGTAGTTCGCTCCAGGAGCGTAATTGCTGGCTGGAAGACCTGATATCATGTAGGGAACAGTACTAATCTGCGGTACGGCACCGTGACCGTTTGGAGGACTAAGTGGGTTAGGTGCCACGGCGACACAGGCTGCGTCGGGTGCTCCAGTAGAAAGGCAATCGACGCCCGCCAAGAGGCAGGCAAGGAGACACAGACACAGAGCGATCATCACTTCACCACAGACTATTCAATGTTTGATTCCCAGCGGATCCTTTGGTGAGGAGGCGTAGATAACCCCGCCCACACAAGGGGAGGCATCGCGCGAGGCTGTGCGCGTGGCGTGACTATAGTTGAGCTCCAATCAGATTGCAGGACATGACTGCGTAAATTCCACACCTCGCGCTGACCAATGAGATCGCTGCTGCTTCAGATCACAGCAGCAATTATGGGCGCTTCACGGCTGTTTCGCCGGGGTAACTTAGTTGTTACGCAACATTTTTGCATTCGAAAAATGGCGTCTTTTTCCCTATGCTAGCAATGTATAACGGATATCATTCCTCCGAGTTTTTCAGAAGAAACGGCTCGGTGCATCTGATTGCTGGTAATTGTTTAGGTATTTTGGTATTGGTCTAATCTTACTCCTTATTTTTCCTGCAGTTTTGAGGAATGTATGTGCGTATGGGCATTTAGTATTAAAATATACACATATTTACAATATAAAACATACCGGTCCTGGAAACCTGCAGAAAAAAAAAGAAGTAAGACGGGACCCACACCAAAACGCCTGTAATAATACCAACGATCAAATGCTGTATATCATTTTACTAGGAAAACCCGGAGGACTGATATCCTTATACATGGCTAGCATACGGCAACGGGCGCCATTTTGCTATTGCGCAAGAATTACTAAGTTGTACACGCGGGATGCAAGTGAAACAGCCGTGGCTTATTGTGCCGAGGTAGATACAGGCCGACACGGTAGTAACCGCGACAGTAATACGTTCGCTGCAGGCTATGGAGCCAGCGATTCTCAAGGAAAGTTTATGTGACGACGTTTTCCACCCTCGGGTCGTCGTTTTCCCCTCGTTACTGAGTATTATTCGTCGACGTTGTTCGTAATGGACGTGCTTGATAAACGCCTGGTAGCGCGTTCATTGCGAGGTGTGGAATTTACACATTCTGCTAGACCCTACTTTTCTTCCGTCCCCGTGCGCGGTGACAAAGTAGGGGCTAGTGGCTAGACTAGGACATGACTAGTCTCGCGTGGCCAGATCGCTTTCTCCCCTCCATTTTTATAAGACGACGACTCCTATGACGGTATCTTATAAAAATGGAGGTGAGAAAGCGGTCTGGCCACGCGAGACTAGGACGTGACCTGATAACGCCACGCTCGTGACGTCAATTTAGGAACGTGCCCGATAAAAATTGCATCTGCTATCTTAATGTTGATGTCTCGTGAAACTGAATGCATCCACCTTGTGTACATACCACAGTTTTGGGGTTCTTTCTTTTTATTTCCTCCTGCATGAGTGCAATGTAATACACTACAGTTTGTGAATTCCATGAACTGCCATAGGTACACAAGATCATGCTGTTGTTTCAGTGAAAATTAAACGACCAGCTGTCATGCAGTCATGTAGTTTTAGTCAACATCAAAAGACCCTTGAGTGCTATACATAGAGGGAAACACCACAGAATACAGAGACTGCACAATGGCAGCAAACAGGCAAGGATTTCTACTTCCAGAATGCTTCCAAACAGGCAGAGGATTTGTGCCAAGATCAAGCTTCCTCTTGCAGCAGTCCCTCAGTTAATTATAAGCCAAAGAACCAGAAAGAATTTATAGCTGTAGTAATTAGCAAATTGAATACACTCTCTCATACTGTACAGGAGCTAGTGACATGTGCATGCTTTATACACCCCATGAGCAGTTTAGTTATTATGATTGTGTGAATGATGCATGGCATAGTTCTTGTGAATATATTAATGTTTTGCATATGCGTATATACGTGAAAAGATCATGTGCAATGCACGTGGCCAGCTGTGGTGCATGGCACTGGGCAGGAAGCAGCTATATAAGGGATAGCAATCCAGAACAGAGTATGCCTTGCAGACTAATAAAATTACAGCCAAGGAAAATTATTAATACTAAAATGTTAGCTATATACACAAAATTAATGATGACTAATTATGGCTACACATACTTACAGTGTCAAACAGGTTCCACTTGTTACCTCTGGGTTAACTACAACTAGTAAGGTCCTTCTACTAAACCAAGATGTACAAGATGCCCTGTACCACTGTACAAAGCGACCACTATGACAAAAGCTGCTGCTGCCAAGAGTATGGTTGCAAGAGAGCCTATTACATAAGTATTGTAATTATGCGTTTACATGGGTTAAATGAGACAAATAGATAATTCCACTATTGCCATCCATTGTTGCAGTGGACATGTATAGACGCAGTGTGTGATTGAAGAATGATATATACCTTGCAGGACGGGTCCCAATTGGTTGGCCCAGTATGTGGTACGCACTCGAACAACTGCAAATCTAAAGGTTACGGTTCCTGTCCCAGCGGCAGGGGCTGTCCAGGTGAAGGTAAAATAATGGAGGGTTTTGTAGCAGAACTACTGTGTGTATGTAATGCCTCTACTGTCCTACATCAAAGGAAAGTATACAAAAATAGACTCTTCAGGTTTTGGAGAATTACAATTTTGCATGCAGACTATGTACAGGGTAACAAAACAGGAGTGACAGTCAGTTTGTTAGACTTTATGGTATACTCTCACCGAGCATGTCAATTCTGCTCCTGCTGGTGCAGTGAATGAGCCCACTCTGGTACTGTCACCATTCAAGCTGACTGCCAAAAATCCCCTACAATATCACCACCACTAGTGATTGTAACTAATAAAGCAAGCAAGTAGAGACGATGCTACATCGGCAGCAAGTTCAAATGTATGTATTTAGCATAGCTATTAAATCTGCATCTTGGACATCACCATGTGGTTGTACTCCCACTTGCAATTGCATTTGGTTTCAGTTTCCTACATCCCTGAAGTGCCTCAATCACTCGTCAGAGGAGATTCACTGGTAGCTCTGAAATTCTATAATATATATCCTGTAGTTAGCTAGAGTATCTCACCAAGAGCAGTAATAGCAATCTATACGTGCATGCAGCTTGCCCAGACGAAGGATGCCCTGTACAATAGTAGTGGGACCTCAGGTGGCAGCTTAAGAGTAGCCTCATACATATATATACTATTTAAATCTCATCATGCTACTAGATTACGTGTAAAACTCACAGCTGTAGGACTGCCCTGGCATGTACATATGTGCCGTTGAATGTCAGGCAAGAGGCGGTCAGGGTGTATGGGTTAGCACCCATTTGTGGTTGAGCGCTGTGCTACGACGGGTAATTAATTGTGCAACACTGCAGCACAAGCTATGGCTGGTGCACCACTGCTGTTGTCATATACATAACTCCCAGGGAGGGTGAGGGCAAACAGAACCAATCAGAAGAATTTAAGGAATACATGACTGCAACATGGACTCCTCCGCAAACGAGGGAGGTCACCAATGAATATCATTATCAGACAAACCATGAGCACAGATGTCAACATCATACCATCATCCACTCTGCTTATGAAAGAGCTGATGGAAGGACTAGTCTTAATCTTGCAATTGTCAGAGATGGTCAGTGGTACAAAACACATGTGTGCCCCAAGCTATAGTCTGCTATCCACTACATCCTGCAGCCGGCACTGTCAGTTGGCTAGTGATGGCACTTCACAGGAGGGGATAGCAATCTAGACTAGAGTACGCCAGACTGAAATTAATTGCAGCCAAGGAAAATTATTAATACTAAAACATTAGCTATATAGAAATGATAAACAATTACAGCTACATAATTATACTTACAGTGTCAAACAGGTTGCACTTGTTACTTCTAGGTTAACTACAACTAGTAAGGTCCTTCTACTAAACCAAGATGCACCGAATGTTCTGTTTCACTACACAAACATGGCCACCATGACAAAAGCTGCTGCTGCCAAGAGTATGGTTGCAAGAGAGCCTGCAGGCATACAGGGAGGAAAATGGAGTGAAGCAAGTGGAATATTGCAAAGTACCTGAGGATGTACAAACACATGCTATTGTTACTCTATTTACAACCAGAAACAGTCCTAGTGATAATCATCATGATGGTATGGGCCTATTATAGCAATGCAAAATAAGTACATACATACCATACAGGGAGACACACACACACACACACACGCACACACACACCTGCAGCCTTTGAGGGTGCGGAGTTGCCACCACTTCCCCCAGGTGTCGCAGAAGGACTGGGGGAGCTCGAGGCAGTGGAACTAGCACCCGTGGAAGAAGCAACAGAGGAGGTGCTTGTAGGTTCAGGTTGAGTCTGGGCCTCTGTAAGTAGGAATAAGGAAAGTGGCAAGTACTCTCATGTTCAAATAAAGCAGAACAACAGACACAAAATACATGTAGCCATCAGTTTATGCTGGCCAAACATCATGGGCAGATGGGCAGCAACATGAACCACATGACAATAATATTTACCTGTGCTGAGGCTTGAAATTGTGCATACAATAGAGCTAGAGCTTTAGCACAGCGTAATAACATTACCGTACATATCATACCGATAAAATTCGGTTCTATCATACAATATGGAAGCGTTTTACTGTATTTCGTGATTGTGCAATAACTTATCGCAAATTATATTGTTTTACACTATGCTAAACCTCTCTAATATTATACATGCACACAGAAATATACAATATGTCATTATTATGTAATAAGTATAAAACAAATTATGTATCGCAGCTGGTACCTCTGTGAAACGGCCACCTAAAGCATGCAGCTATAGCTACAGTACACAGTGCATATTTGCATCAATCACATGCAGTTTGACCATTATGCATTGGAGTAAAGGTGTCCACTTTCTCATTGGCATCAAATCACAGAGTTTATAAAGAACCATAGAGGAAACATCTGATTGCACATAATTATTTGGCGATTTGCAAAAATCATGCAAGCTTTGGCTTTCTAGCTCAACTTAATTATAAGTTGCCTCTGCAATTGATTATTAACCATGCATTCCAAATTAGTATAGCATTGATATGCAGTCATTTGCTATAATTTCACTTTAATCTATAATTACCTCGGGACGTATACAGTAGAACCTCCCTTCTCTTAGTTACGGGCACCTCCCTCTACCTGCCAGGCAAAAAATTTAAAACATTTTTTCTAATAAAGATTTTTGCACATTTTTTTTGGACATTTCTAAGTTACGGGCACTGCCGTCCCATGGTGCCTGGTTAAGAGAGGTTCTACTGTATTCTTATGCTTGTTATAATAAGATACGTCATTCTTGGATTCACAATCTTGTCATATTATAGTTAACATGAACAGAAATCCTACCATGATATTATTATCCAAGCACTACAACTGCCAAGTGGTATTTCTAAACAGCACCCATAATACTTGCACTTAGACTATGATGCAACAAATTGCTGTAATCTGATTGGTCCAGTGGAGGTATTCTAAATCGCTTATACCACCTCTGATTCACTTATACCACCTCTGATTCACTTATACCACCTCTGATTCACTTATACCGCCTCAGATTCACTTATACCACCTCTGATTCACTTATACCGCCTCTGATTCACTTATACCGCCTCTGATTCACTTATACCACCTCTGATTCAACTTATATCACCTCTGGTAGCTTCTGGCGCTTTAAGGCAAACTTTTGACAATGTAGCCACGACAAGCTTGGAGCGAAACTAACTTTAGCAACGTTCCGAGGTACTTCACAGCAGCTGGGCTTCGCAGGGTTGTTTCCGCACAGTTTACGCTGCCGTTCGACTACTCAGCTACTTTTTGTCGTCATTTCTAGGTAGAACTAGCCAGCGCAGTCCTTCCCCGTATTGACGCTGGTTGCTATCATAGTCTAAACACCTTATACCGAGATCCTTCAATGTCTACTGGATTTAAAACACCTAGGAAATCGATATGGGGGCCCTTGCTCTTCGCGCGTGGGCCTCTATGGTAATCGGTTTCCCACGGTGTTCTAAATCCCATAAACACCTTGGAACTTGGTATTATGTATACACTATATACACTACTATATAGTGCTTATACACTGCTAATGGTACATACTAAGTCTATATAGCTAGAAAGAAAGAAGAAAGTGGAAAGGACGAGAGAATGCTGGAAGGAGAAGGTGGAGAGCAGGAGGGGAAGTGTGGTGGAAAAGGTGCTGACAGGGGAAGGAATCGAAAAGAGAGAGTGAGAGGACGCCCCAGGAAGAGATGGAGAGACCCCTTCTGAGACTTTAGGATGTAAACTATATAGACTCTGTGTTTGTGCAATGTCTAGTTATATTAAATTTTACAAGTACATATATTACTCTTTACCTTGAACCTCTTAGGTCTACTTGTAATGGTCAACCCCCATTACTGGGGATTTTGATGTCCACTGAGCATTGATTGATTGATTGATTGATTGATTGATATAGCTAGCTGGAGCATACAGTGTTTGTGCACTGGCCTGACCATACACTAATGTTCAGTATTATCACCCACATCCCGTATACACAACCTTCATGCAGTGTGCTCAATCTGTTTACAGACTGGACACATTCAACACAGTGCATGCTATTGTATAACAGTGAAACCGAAGGCATGTACTTATATATACAGTGAAACCTGACAACCAGCCATCTGTGGGCCAGTTCTAACTGACCTTTATAGAGAGGAAGCTGCCAAACAGAGGTAACTATAGATTGCAATATTTACTGCTATTTGGGGCCATGGAGGCTGGCTGTTTCAGAGAGGTGGCTGCCAAACTTCATGGCCATCTTAGGCAGGTTCCACTGTATGCACACCATTGGAAGAAGCTACAAAACACGCATGAACTAATAATGTTAACTGCATATTTTGACTCATCTGTATACATCTGTACTTGTACATGTTCTGCAATGCACTGCACATCAATTGAAGGATCTGTACAGTCTATAGAGCGCTAAACTAGGATCTGTCACTCAAGGTCCCTTTGAGTCACTTGATCTTAATCCTAGTGATATTTTCCTCTCAGATTGACATAGGAATATACTACGGCAGTTAACAGCTGGGTGCACTCAGGCCTGGCCACTGTATATTTTACTTACTAATTTTTGACAAAAAATGTAAGGATGTAGGGATGGCATAAAACACACCTTATAGTCCTACATCCTTGAATGTAGGGACAATGGTTAATGCTCCACTGTGTAACAGTCTTTACTAGTTTCTGTCCTTTTGTGCCATACCTACATCCTTAAAATGTTTGTGGAAATTTTATTATTTCTAGTTTCTGTACTTTATATACTAGGCAGCTAAGCTGAAGCAACACACTTAGTCTCAACCATAGGGCAATGGTGCAGATATTATACCTTACTTCTGTAATCCTGGAACACAAGGTGTGGGCTAGCACCTAGGTGTTCCGCTAACTCAGTGAGAAACAGCGACCGTAAGCCAACCGTGCAGTAATTAAAAATGGCGGGGAAATGCACAACCGTTAATGTCCTTCAAGTGGCGCACAAGCTAACTGCTGCAGCTGCTCACAATGGCACCAGTCACTCCAGTTTCATCCAGTTGTATCACATCATTCAAAAATGGCGTCAGCCCCCTTGGCCAACACAACAATGACGGGAGTCCTGGAAAGTGCCCTATTCTGCACTATGATGCGCCGCCTTCTAACCTATAGAGGAAGACAGCCAGCCACAAGTGGTGCAATATGGTGCTAGAAGTATTCTCCTGGTCCCCTTGGTTCGTGCACTACTGCTGTCAGAGAAGAATACGAAGAATACAAAGAATGTGAAGAAGAAGAAGACAAAATGTGGGAAATGTCAAGGGTGCTCTCTACATGTAGACGCACCTTCGCTGGGAAGTAAGGTTAGCTATGTGCACTGTTAAGTCCCCGCTTCCTCATTGGAAGCTTTGTTTGTCGGCTGTGCGCTCAGTGTGCCCATCTTTATGAAATATTAAATAGACATACCTTGAAGAGTTGCTGCAAGTTGGTTAGCCCAATAGGTTGTCCGCATCTGGGCAACAGCAAACCGAATTTGCACCTCCCCAGTTCCTTCAGCTGGTGCCGTCCACATGAAAGACACACTGGTCTTATCAACATTTCCATCAGTGTGGGTAATCCCTTGCATGTCCTGTGACAATTAGGTTAACAAGAATCTCTGTCAATCACAGAGTCAACCTACACTCACTTGATCAGAAATAATTATGCTCACACATTTACACTATACATCAAATATCATGCACAGTTATCCCTCTATTTATACACACTGCTCAAGCTAATTGTCATGTAAAATGTACCTTATTTTTGTAACAAACTTACATCACATGTACGCTGGGTATTACCAATGGGAGTAAAGCTGCCAACCCGCTGATCGGCACTATTCCAAGCGACTACCAGGATCCCTCTCAACATTTCACCACCTGACCCAGAAACAGCCACTGCAAGGGCAAAAAGATTAATAAGAGACAAACAATATATTGTTGGTAGCCATGGCAATGCCAGAAACATCAATGAAGTAGCTGGGGTTAAATCATATAATTATATTAATACAATAATAATACAATAATTGCCTCTTGAAATAAAAAGCATAACTATACGTATGCAGGCCAGCTTAGTGTACTAAACTCTAAATGTTATTTGCACACAGTCAGATTGTATTAAGACCAGAGTTCAATCTAGGATAAAATTCTGGAGGGGAAGAATGTAATGCCCTAAAACACAATGACATATGCCTCCAAGGGAGGGTCTGTAATCATGCCCCCAAGGGAAGTTTTAGATTCTTGGCCTACTGAAATTGATTTTGACAATCACTACAAACCTTTGATAGAATACGTATATACTGCATTTACTGTGCCATATTGAGGGTATTTTAACAACTGGTTCATTATGCGCTCCATTAAGTGCAGCAAAGTACACATTTTAGTCTGGATACAGGCCCGTCTTGGGTATCTACAGGCATGCAGCCACGTATCTTTCATGCACAAACATACATACCAGTAGAGTAGACAGAGACCCTCACCATGCAGCATTTCACACTCAGCCTCAACAGGTATAGGATTTTAGCTGCAGCATGACAGCCTACCAGTTACCAGTACATAGGAATGGCAAATGATCACCACCTGGATGAGTAGTCCGCTGTAATATAGTGTTGGTCTCAGTTTTCCAGTGTCATGACTTAATTCTACCCCATGATTTATCCCCTTGGTAAAATAAGCTAGGATACCTATCCCCCAACTCTGAAATTCCAAGTATTTGCTAACTTGTATTGTGTGCTCTACTCCGGGGATATTGCAATATTCATCAATCCTGCTGGGACAAGCAGTTGCTAAAACATGGACCGTTTACTCCTCCTCGCATGCTCATGCTGTTGTGTCATTGTACCTACACATCACTGTCCACCAGTTTGCAAAACTGCACACCGTCATGCTACCCAAACACTTCTATTTGTGATAGTAGACCCCTTAGCATTCTTCAAAACTTCAGGGGATGGTAAAAGCATCCCAGTCACAGTGCAAAAACAAAACTTCACTGCGAACATCAGTTAACATGGTAGACATAGTGCAGGGTTTAGAGATACAGTGGAATCTGTCTAAGACAGCCACCTGTAGGGCCAATTATAATTGGCCTTTATAGAGAAGTTGCTGCATTACAGAGGTAGACTGCAATGTTTTAGTGCTATGTTAGTGCTATTTGGGGCCAGGGAGGCTGGCTGGTTTAGAGAGGTGGCTGCCTTATACAGTGACCAATGATCGTCCTAGACAGGTTGCACTGTATTGACAATTTAACAGTTAGTCTGCTGATTATGGGAAGTCTTATTCTGCAGCAAAGTGCTTCTTATCTACTGGCTTCAATCGTAATTACCCCGCGCGATTGCACAAGGGGTAAAGTGATCAGTTCTGTCGTCGTTGTTGTTGTTGTTGTTGTCCGTGTCGACACAAATTTTAGGCATATCTCAACATCAAGGAACCTGCGCTGCTTGTAAGTGCCACTTAGGGGTGGCCACTGGTGGAAAACTGGCTCCATCTCCTTCAAATCGATTCAATACCACTGCTGTTTGCAGCATTTGCCGACTAAGTGATGCTTTCTGTTGGGCCACCATTTTATGTTAGGAATGTAAAATGGCGGAACCCAACTAATAGGCAGCTATATACCTACACATTGTGGATACGTAGCAGGCAGCTATACTACTTCTTGGTACTGTTCCACACTGTATGGTCATAGACAGTTCTGCCCAACATACAAAATAGAAATTCACCACTTACACTACGGTAGAAAAGCTATAGCTAGCTAGCTAGCCACACAGATCAGCTAGCTACACATATATCATAGGTCACTGCATTCTATTGTTACTTGCACTGTATTAACTACGTATACAGTATGAACCCAGCGTCCATGTGTTTCATATCTAACATGTCATACATTATATACACTTAATGCTTTCATTCCTATCTTCATGTTCACACTTTTGCTTTTATATTGCTAGATAGCAATCACCCTCGCGAAAATTTTGCGAACATTTCCCGCTCTATGAGTACTCTAGTTTCTCAGTCAATTGATCAACCTCTGGTTAGCTATAGTCTGGCTAGCTAGATCGTCCCAATTAGCGCTAATTTGGGGCGGTCTAGCTAACCAGACTAGGCTAGCTAGAGCAAGAGACACGAGGAATGGGACTGGCAACGCGGGCCGAAGTTGTCAAGGGTCGTACAGGTCACATGTGCTTAGGGTATTTATATGGACCTCCGGTCTGCACTGCCAGTCCCTCGAGCGAGTGTTTACGGCTAGATGACCGAAGAAAACAAGCGAGGAGAGGAGAGATTGCAAACTTTAGATGGTGCATAGATGGTCTGATTGTTGACCGCAACACGTTCAGTCTTAGGCCTGTCGTGGCGATAACTCTGGCCCCGGGGAATGCTGTCACCGGCTGTATCTAAATCCTCTTTCCTTCCCACCCTTATGGATTGTGTGATTGTGTATTAATAAAACACTCCTTAATCGTGCTCCGTCCTAAGAGATCGCTCTCTGAGACGATACACTGGTTCTGGCAGGGAACTGTCTTAAGTCGCCAGGTAGAACAACAGTCACGTTTGATAAAGGCAACTACAGTAAGACTAAACTCACTCGTGTACGTCATCCCTGGGGTGTAATTCCCCCTGGGAAGGCCAGTTATCTTCTTTGCACTTAATTTTGAAATGGCTTTCGTCCAAAATTATACGCTATCGATCCAAAGTATAAATCTACTTCGAAAATACACTATGGAACACCCCAGTGGATGGAAGGAGGATGCCACTCTGGCTCCAGCCAGCTGCACCGTGCTGTGTTTGCCTGCTGAGCAGATGGAGCCGGAGAAAGCCAACCTAGAGCAGATCGCCGTGACAAGTCAATACAAAGGACAAAAGTGTGAGTAGCAGCTTCTGGATGGACCGCACTGCATGGCCCTTTAATTGGGGCGAGCCTGAGTGAGCCCCACAGTTAGGAGATCAATGGCGATTTTGTCTGTCCTCGTACGTCTTACCGTATAGTTCTATTTGCGAATCGCATTTGTACTAGCAGCTTTTGGCTTCATGAACATTGTGGTTGCACTATTGTGCATGTACAAACAATTATACATATACCCTACATACTGCACAGTGTACATGTTTCAGGGACGACGACATGGATCCGCCCACGCGGAGCGCCTACGGCAGAGGCGAGAGCGGGAGAGAGACAAACATGCCGCTGAAACACCTGAACGCAGAGAAGAACGGTTGAGTGCGAAGAGAACGGGACAGGGCCAGGCGCGCTATCCGAGTGGCCAACGCAACTGCTGATGCGACACAGGCCTCCCTGCAGCAGTTAAGTGCTGCCCAGAGGGCACGACGCTCTGTAGAAAGTGCAGACCAGAGACAGGCCCGACTGCTGCAGAGAAGTGCAGCCCAGACTGAACGACGTGCTGCTGAAACCGTTGCAGAGACAGAAGCACGATTAGACCGTGACAGAGAAAGGCATGCGCATAGAGCACAATGTCGCGTGCAGCCGCAACCTTCACTGCTTGAACAGCCTGCATGTGGTTCGTCACAAAATGGGTGCCTTCCATAGACACCTATCTAAACTGGACCGGAGGTGGCGCCATAGATACTCTACCCTACGCAATCTATGGTGGCGCAATGTATCACTTGCTATGAGGCATTTCCTGGCCTGCAGCTACAATCTCTGCAGTCTACTGAGTGTGTGTGATGTTATTGCTTTATTCCTTGCTCAGGCTCGCCCCACTGATGATTATCATCTGCCTAGTATCTAATGTATTGGTCTGGTCCGGTCGGTCCGTTCTGGTCCGAAAATTATACACGACCATACGGTATTCACTGTACATGTAGTCTGGCGCGCTCCCGGCCCCCGATTGCGCGTGGGCAGGGAAGGTACCTTCCCTGCCCACGCGCAATCGGGGGCCGGAAGTGGGGAGTAGCGCGCCAGACTACTGTACATGTGGCACCGGTAAGTACTGCGACAGCGGCCGTATGTCTAATTTCTTTTTCTCCCGCCCTTATGAAGCTGTATTAAAAGTAGCTGAACAAACCCTTAATCGTGCTTCGTCCTATGACAATCCTAGGAACTAAGCGACCAGGCTCTGAGACGATACGCTGGTTCTGCGCATTCGCTTGGAAGCAGACAAGGAATGTTTGAAGAGGGAACTGTCTTCGGTCGCCAGGTAGAACAACAGTCACGTTTGATAAAGGCAACTACAGTAAGACTAACTCACGCGTGTACGTCATCCCTGGGGTGTAATTCCCGCTGGGAAGGCCCGTCATCATGTAGGGAAATGCAGTGGTCTGCGGACTTGCGCCGTGCAGAGCTGGATCAGGTGAGACACCAGCACAGGCGCCGTTGGGTGCTCCAGCTCTGTTACTTTCTGCGCCTGCCAAGAGACAGGCGAGAAGAAACAAGCAAAGAAGACTCTTCATTTCTCTGTTCTGAGCTCCAGCGTATATCCCACAGTTACCGCTAGACTTGCCTAAAAATCCGAGCAGACGGGTAGCTTCACATTATTATATACTATTCGAGTAACCGTATTCAATCCAATTACCCACATTTCCCGGTGCATGCAATCGTCCCACGTGTATAGACCACTTGCATAATGACGTCACGAAACGCCATAATGTTGCGCAACGCCGGAAATGTTGGCAAAAGCTGTTCCAGGGCAATGTTCGCTGAACGATTTTCGGGTTCTTTGACCCTCTGGTGGAGGGCGCGCGACCTGTGTTGAGGATTGAAACGTGGAATGTCGATGCAGGGAAGCTGGATGGCAACAACCAGTAGATCCAAGCCACTTTGTAAAGTAAATTCTCCAGAGGCGGCGTGAGACGAGGCAAAGCTACTTGACGGGTTCCCAACTCGCTGGGAGCGCGAATGCTAGCTGAAACACGGCGGAAAGGACAGGTGACAATAGCTCTGCTATAATGATGGCTTCGATGGTCGCCAACTTGCCGATTCCTTCTGAAATCTTTGCGTACTCTGGAGGAGGGACTCCCTTCGGTGTAATAAACATGCCATCACCATGGGCGCTTGCTGTGCACAAGTACATATTCTAGGAACCCCCCTGCACGCGTGCAAGCTGTATACTGTTGTGCAGTGAGCAGGAGTGTAGCTATAGTAGTAGCTGTACTGCTCCTTCAGGCTTGCAAATGACTGTAGTGATGTAGTCATTGGTATGCCTTCATTGTTATGTGCACGCTATTCATGCTCGGTGCATGTTTGGTTGGCATGTATTCGGAGTGCAGGGTTGCGCTTCATTGTGATTGCAGCAGTTACCAAGCTGCACACTGGAGCACATACGTATATCATGAAACCAGAGTGGTATACGTAGCTAGCCATTCTACTCCGTCACGCACTGAGTCGCGGCAGTACACCTCCTGCGTGCAAGGACTACAGTCATCAACTACTTTCCTACTTCCACTTGTCGTTAAAACACCTCCAGAGCGACCTATAGTCCAAGGAAGACAGGCTTTGGACACTTTCCTCAACGATTCCTAGAGCACCTCTCTGGGTGAAGCCCCCAATGAGGCCTGGAGTATCACATATCGTGTGTGCTGTCTTCGTTTGTGGCCGTCAACACAATATCTAGCCACTCCCTTGACGCCGAGAAAAGTACAAAAACAGCTTATGCCCTATACACGTAGTGTTCTTTTTGCCAACAGTAAAAACGCGCGAACGACGCGCAAAGCTGTGACGTTATTATGCAAGTGGTCTATACACATGCTGCACGCCTCCATGTTGCGCAGCACAGGCCTTGGGGGATGACAGCATGAGCATGCACTGAAGACTAAGGTTCTCTACATGAAATGATCGACCCCAAGAGATGCATGGCATACACGTTCGTCATACCAATTTACATATACTTAGATGGCTAACACTGTGCTTAGTAATAATATAATTGTGTGATAAGCTGGAGCTATATAGATGTATAATTTTATACTTACAGGCACATTCATGTAAAGCTGATCACATGCAGTCATATGTTGTACCAAAATTCATAGCAAACTGTCTCACATGCATATTATACAAGTTCTAGTGCCTATGTATGTGTATGTATACATGAGAGAAGAAGTGAGTGCATTTACATCAATGTAACTGAAAAGAGGTGATTATGGTATTGTCATCACACCTTGTACATACTCCCAAGACAACACATAATGAACCACTACATGCACCACTGACCCAAGGTGTCCACACACTGACCACCATACCATTCAATATATGGTGTGTTTTATGTACATAGACACATGCAAGAGAGTGAGTGCTGTACTAGTGATGCTATACATAGCTAGTAACAGACATAATAAGTAGTCTTAAGAAACATAAACTGAATAGCTATATTTGTAGTGTGTGCACTGTTTGTCTTATTACAAAGACAGGGCTAGGATAAGCGTGGCACATACTCCAAGGAAGAGCTTTGTACCTGGGTAGAGACAAAGTGAACAAATAGGTGTGTGTGTGTGTGTGTGTGTGTGTGTGTGTGTGTGTGTGTGTGTGTGTGTGTGTGTGTGTGTGTGTGTGTGTGTGTGTGTGTGTGTGTGTGTGTGTGTGTGTTGCAATACCTCAATTCCTCCCATCCTCATCATTCCTTCCCTCACTTCCTCACACAGAATACATAATACACAATACATCAATTCCTCCCTTCCTGCCTCACTTCCTCACTCAGACCTTCCTCGGCATAGTCATCTCTCTGACATCATGCAATGCCTGTCCTCTGTGCAGAGGGCTACTAGTGTACCCGCTGACCAGCTCAGGGCACTCTCCAGACCTCCTACACATGCTGAACAGGTTGAGCACATCAGGAGGATATCAGCCGCTAGTGTGTGAGTGGCACAGTGTGTGTGTGTGTGTGTGTGTGTGTGTGTGTGTGTGTGTGTGTGTGTGTGTGAGTGGCACAGTGTGTGTGTGTGTGTGTGTGTGTGTGTGTGTGTGTGTGTGTGTGTGTGTGTGTGTGTGTGTGTGTGTGTGTGTGTGTGTGTGTGTGTGTGTGTGTGTGTGTGTGTGTGTGTGTGTGTGTGTGTGTGTGTGTGTGTGTGTGTGTGTGTGTGTGTGTGTGTGTGTGTGTGTGTGTGTGCTGCATCATCGCACACTCACCAACAGACGTGGGAGCAGCACTGCTGCCTGCAGCAAGGGCAGTTGAATCTGTACAAGAAACAGGAAAGCTATCGTATGCTGTTTATGCACACAACTATATACACACATGCATGACTGTACATATATACACATACATCAATCGGTATGTATACTATTTATACATGTACATGATCACACATTTCACTTACACATACACTTACACACTGTAACACACACATACATACATACATATATACACGTACATGTATGTGTGTGTGTGATACACCCACACATGTACATGTTCACACACACACACACACACACACACACACACACACACACACACACACACACACACACACACACACACACACACACACACACACACACACTCATATACATGTACACGTACAGATACACCCACACCCACTGACCTGCCAGCACTGGTCCCAGCTCATTGGCCCAGTAAGTGGTGCGCACTTGCACTGTGGCCCATCTGAACTCAACATTGCCACTGCCAAGATTTGGAGCAGTCCACTGAGCAGTAATCATTGTCTTGTCTGCATTGTTTGTGTGTGTGATTCCGCCATTATTCTGCAGGGGATTCAGGAATTCATAAATAGAGAGGTCAGCACTCATAGACAGAGAGAGGGAGAGGGAAAGAAGGAAAGGAGGAGGGAGAGAGAGGGAGAGAGGGAGAGGAAGAATGGAAAAGGGGGGGGGAGAGGAGGGAGAGGGAGAGAAAGTGATGGAGGAAGGGGCAGAAGGAGGGAGGGAGAGAGGGGAGGAGGAAGGGAGGGAGGGAGAGGGAGAGAAAGAGATATGAGGAAGGAAGGAACAGAAGGAAGGAAGGAGAGAGAGCGAGATGGGGTGACTTACTTCACATGTGAGTTGCACATCAGGGCTGCCCAGTGTGTTCCAAGTACCAAGGAACCCTCTGAAAGTGCTGTTGACAGGTGCAGTGAGAGTCACTGCAGGGAAGGGAGGGAACTGGGACTCATTTCAGAGGGAAGATGTTAGCACTTGCATGTACACACTGTTAACTAAACAACCAATGCAAACAGACACGCATGCACACACTCATGTACATATGCACACATGCACACACACACACACACACACACACACACACACACACACACAACACACACACGCACACACACACACACACACACACGCACGCACACACACACACACACACACACACACACACACACACACACACACACCTAGCTGCAATTCACACTGTACAGTTCACATAGTACACAGCTGTGATGACTACACTTGCCAAACTCACCATTATACACTTGTCCAGATGTAAACCCTCCACAGGGAGGATCAATGGAGAGGGTGTACGGGGAGGGATTAGGCTGCGGGTCTCCATGTCCACCGGGACTCGCCTGGACAGTAGGGCAAGCAGCGTTAGGGGCACCGGTGGGGAGGGCCTGGATGACTCCAATGCCACAAAGGACGGAAAGGACTAGGATTGCAAAGCAGTGGGCCTGACAGTAAAGAAGTGGGGTGGAAGGGCAAGAGGATCAGTCACACTTGGAATGTGTGTAGGCTTAGTACCTGGTGAGCTAACTAAGAGGGTAATTAGCAAAAACTGTAGAAAATGGTGGACATGTACAGACAGACAGGCTGCATTGGCACAGGTGCTTTGTTGCTTGTTTCCTAACCCTCCTCTCACACACAACTATTCAGCAAATGTAAACTACATACAAAACAGTCTGCCCACAAAATACTTTTCCTTCTGAGGTAATACAGTTTCACACAGACAACACACACATGCACATGCACACGCACACACACACACACACACACACACACACACACACACACACACACACACACACACACACACACACAGTTAGTAATGAGATATTGGAGGTGTGTCAAAGTCAAACAGTTTAGGAGGTGCGGTGGTGGTGGCTTGGCTGTTGTCAAACTCCTCAAAGGAGAGGTCCTGTGTCCACTGATACAGCTCTTCAACATCAGGCTCTTCACCCTCCTCCTCCTCTTCTCTGTGACTGAGGCCCAATCCATCATCTTGACTCAGCTCAGAACTGGACACAGCTCCACACTACAGTGGGGTGTAGGGTGAAGAGTGAGGGTGGGGAGTGAGGGTGAGGTGTGAAGGTGAGGTGTGAGGGTGAGGTGTGAGGGTGGAGAGTGAGATGTGTTGGTGAGGGTGAGGTGTGAGGGTGGGGAGTGAGGTGTGAGGGTGAGGTGTGAGGGTGGTGTGAGGGTGGGGAGAGAGGTGTGAGAATGTGCTATATGCTTGTACAACAGCAATGTGTTCGGTGACACTATATCGCAAGCTTCGGGTGGTGCGCCACTGCTAAAGCCATAACTCCCAGGGAAGGCAAGGGCAAACAGAACCAAGTGGAAGAAGGAATACATGACTATAACATGGACGCTCCTCCCAAAACAAGTCACCAATGAATAATCATTATACAGGCAACACACACAGTCAGGTTGATGTTGACGTCATGCTGGCCATTCCTAAAATAGAACAATAAAGAGCTATAAAATTATAATACCGAAGAGTTGATGGTGTATATAGGACTAGGCTAATTAGAGATGGTCGGTGGTGCAAAACTTACCAAGCTATTGTCTGTTAACCACAACATCCTGCAGCCCGCCTGTGAGTTGGCTAGTGGCAGGCAGGAAGTAGGGGGCAGCAAGCCAGATTAGAGTATGTCACTGTCACTGTCACTCACAGTAACAACAGCCAAGGAAATAGTAATAGCACTGTATGCACTCCAAATGATAAAAATCGTCACATATATTTACAGTGTCAAATGTACAGGTTGTACATGTTACCTCTAGGTTAACTACAACTAGTAAGCTCCTTCTACTAAACCAAGATGTACCAAATGTTCTGTTTCAATACACAAACATGGCCACCATGACAAAAGCTGCAGCTGCCAAGAGTATGGTTGCAAGAGAGCCTGCAGGCATACAGGGAGGAAGATGGAGTGAAGCAAGTGGAATATTGCAAAGTACCTGAGGATGTACAAACACATGCTATTGTTACTCTATTTACAACCAGAAACAGCCCTAGTGATAATCATCATGATGGTATGGGCCTATTATAGCAATGCAAAATAAAAGTACACACACCATACAGGAACACACAGACACACACACACACACACACACACACACACACACACACACCTGCAATCTTTGAGGGTGCAGAGTTGCCACCACTTCCCTCGGGTGTAGGTTCAGGTTGAGGCTGGGTCTCTGCAAGTGGGAATAAGGAAAGTGGCAAGTACTCTCATGTTCAAATAGAGCAGAACAACAGACACAAAATACATGTAGCCTTCAGTTTATGCTGGCCAAACATCATGGGCAGATGGGCAGCAACATGAACCACATGACAATAGTATTTACCTGTGCTGAGGCTTGAAATTGTGCATATATACATGCACACTGAAATATACAATATGTCATTATTATGTAATAAGTATGAAACAAATTATGCATTGCAGTTGGTGCAAAGCTCTTACACGAAGAAGCTGCAAGGAGAGAAAGACTATCAACATACCTTCCAGCACAGGCCCCATTTGATTGGCCCAGAATGTGCTAACTACTTGTACAACAGCAAATCTAAAAGTCACAGTTCCTGTCCCCTGAGGTGGTGCTGTCCAAGTGAAAGACACAGAGCTCTTGTCATTACTGTTGGTGTGCGTAATCCCACTTGTATCCTACAATAAGGGGATATACAGTGCATGTTACAATATAAAATATCATAGGTATAATACACAAACAATGGGAAGTGCATAAGAGTACACACACACAATGACACAGGTCAGTGTACACGTAAATGTTAGCCTTCATTGTTACCAACTTACACCACATGCAGTTCTGCTATTAGACATTGCAGTAAAGCTGCCAACTCGTTGACCAGCACCATTCCAAGCAACAACTAGAAACCCTCTGAACATTTCAGTGTTCATGCCACTAATGGTCACTGCATGAGAAACAATTAAGGTATTATAAACAAATGACAGTCAGTGATTCATGCAACCCAAGCAAAGCAGTGGTCTCACAACAACCCCTTTGGGTGGAGCACACCAAAACGAGTTACAAAATACTCAGAATTCAAGGTCTGTGGATAAAGTGTGTCTATAGTTTGTTTTACACTGGCGGCAAACAAAATCAGGGGGATGGAATAAATAGTGACGACAGTAGATCATGTACACCCCAGCGTGTCAATGCAACAGAGTATATACAGAGATGTGTGTCAATGCACGCATGTAGCTAGCATAGGTAATCATTTGATATGGAGGCATGCATGGAATAGCAGGTGGACAATAGCTAAGTGTAACAGACCCTTTGAGATCTGGCGGCGGTGGGGGCGTTTACTTCGGTACAGACACCCGGCTTATCATTGCATAGTTTAGACCATAGACAAACGAGGGTTCCCTCGTTTGTCTATGTTTAGACATAGGTCTATGGTTTAGATAATCTATGGTATTACATGGTATAGTTGGCTAAACAGTTTCATGCTTCGTCGTAACAGCTAATCACGGCTGCGTGCGTAAGACCTGAACTCACGCGTGTACGCCATTCCTGTGGTGTAGTTTCCATTGGGAAGACCCGATAGCACGTAGGGAACAGGGGTTGATTGTCCCGCAGCACCATAATGACTTGGCGACACGGCGCTACAGGCTGAGTCGGGTGCTCCTGAAGAACGGCACTGGCCGCCTGCCACGAGGCACGCGAGGAGAGACAAACACAGAGCTTTCTTCTTCATCTCCGCATACAGGCCTCCCCCACCTTAGACGACTCCGCCCCTTGTTAAAAGCTCAAACGCCCAGAGGGCCATTATTCCGAACACATTTCGGAATACGGATTCATATAATATAATTGATCTTTCTTAGAAAAGCACCTACCTTTCTCCTTCTGCCACCAAATGAGAGGTGCATGAGTGCAAGGCTGTGTGGGGGCGTTCGGTGCTCCAACTTGATTCATGCCCTGCACAGCTAAGCTATTTCGAGTTTGTGACACATGCGAGAGAGACCAGGACTGGTGCAAGCCTGTATCAGTTCTGAAAAGAAGGTTTGGGCAAAAATGAGTTTTCCTTCTCTTGGTGCCTCCATATAGATACTCTAACCACATATATACGTAGTTGCCTCTGCAAAACAGATACCTAAGCCATGTGTACGTACGTAGCTAACTATACAGTGCATATTTGCATCAATCCCATGCAGTTTGACCATTATGCATTGGAGTAAAGATGTCCACTCTCTGATTGGCATCAAATCACAGAGCTTAAAGAACCATAGAGGAAACATCTGACTGCACAGAATTATTCATTGATTTGAAAAATCAAGCAAGCCTTCTAGCTCAACTTAATTATATCAAAGTTTCCCTCCTGGTCTCTCCAATTGATTATTAACAATGTATTCCAAAATTAGTATTGCATTGATATGCAGTCATTTGCTATAATTTCACTTTAATCTATAATTACCATGGGATGTATACTCTTATGCTTTTTACAATGAGATATATGGATTCACAATCTCGTCATATTATAGTTAACATGAACAGAAATCCTACCATGATATTATTATCTAAGCACTACAACTGTCAAGTGGTATTTCTGAACAGCACCCATAATACTTGCACGTATACACTACAATACAATAGTGCTTATACACTGCTAATGGTACATACTACATCTATAAAGTTAGCTAGCTGGAGCATACAGTGTTTGTGTACTGTATGTTGTTCTAGAGACAGTGACAGCCTTACAGCCCCACTACTAGGGACAGACCAAGCACTGCTAGCAGAATTGTGGCAAGAGTACCTGAAAAGGGAGGGGAGGAGAGGGGAGGGGAGGGGAGGGGAGAGGAGGGAAGGGAAGAGGAGGGAAGAGGAGAGGAGAGGAGGGGAGGGGAGAGAAGGGGAGGGGAGGGGAGAGGAGGGGAGGGGAGGGGAGAGGAGGGGAGGGGAGGGGAGAGGAGGAGAGAGGAGGGGAGGGGAGAGGAGGGGAGGGGAGAGGAGAGAGGAGGGGAGGGGAGGGGAGGGGAGGGGAGGGGAGGGGAGGGGAGGGGAGGGGAGGGGAGGGGGGAAGGGAGAGGAAGGGAGAGGAGGGGAGGGGAGAGGAGGGGAGAGGAGGGGAGGGGAGAGGAGGGGAGGGGAGGGGAGAGGGTTAACTCTATTTGGTGTATTCTACCCCAGGGGGTTAAAGTGACATCCATCAACCCTATGTTGGGCCAATCAGTTAATTGCAAACATTTGGACTGTTTCCTCCTCCACATAGTTTCATGTTGTAGTGTCATTGTACCTGCATACCAGTTTGCAAAACTACATGCATGCAACATGTCATGCTACTGAAACATTCCATGCATGCTCGTTGTAGTAGCCCTGATGAACTGCAGCCTTCTCAATAATCATTCCAACCATATAAAGTTCACAAACAAAAGTTTCACCACAGGTAGTTAACTCGGTAGATCTAGTCTTCTGCAAGGACTGCAAAAGAAGTGTGTTCAGAGATATATCCATGCCAGTTACTGTATCTGCCGATAGTGCATGGAAAGCTCATTCTGTAGCCGGGTGCTTTTTCCAGCTTCTATTAGCATTTCTCTGTCCTTTGATCAGCCTCCAGTTATACCCGTGGGTTTACAGCGCCATCGGCTGTGTGTCTCATGTGCTAACTTAATAATATTATTTCCTACACTCCCGCTACCTATAGTCGACTCACATCGGGCTTATCAGTATGCTACAATTGAACTATAAGCGACCATGCTCAGAGACGAAATTAAAACTGGTTCTTGGCATTCGCTTGTACCAGGCAAGAAATGGTTGAAGGCAGAACCGTCTTCAGTCGCCATGTAGCTAGAACAATAGCTAGTTCCTGTGAAAGGCAGCTAAGAATTAAACTCACGCATGTACGTCATCCCTGGGGTGTAATTCCCACTGGGAAGGCCCGTCATCATGTAGGGATTAGTATAGTGACCTGCGGATCTCCACGGTGTTCGGCTGGGATATGGGTGACACTGTAAACGTAATACAGTACCATAATCATATATAGTTGATTGATGCTGGCCGTGTATAATAATAGTATTCGATGCATATAATTGAAACTGACAAAGTAAATATAATAATGACAAGATACACATGTGCACTGCCTGGTACATGTCAAGAAGAAGAAAATTATGCAATTGGAAGAACTGAACTATAATAAACTGTCGTGGCAATATGACAATGTGTCATGAATTCGAACAGATCAATAACATAAAGTACATGGTCCAATTCACATATGTACCTGCTCTTCATACTTGCGCCTCTTCTCTTGCTCACGGTGCTGGTATACATAGATCGATGATTTAATTTATACCCATTCAAAATTACATTACTTATTGTAAGTACACCAATCAGCACTCTCATGCAAACTTCCTCTTAATGTCTTGCAGTTGATTAACCATTCACTGTGAGCAGCTGTCAATTCATGATCAGCTGCTGTTTCTGAACGCTAACAGCACCTATACAATTATGCATATACCCTACACTATAGTGCTTATACACCGCTGATTGTGATATGATAGCTAGAGGTTCATCGCTGTGTGAGTAGAAATGGCAGTAGATTCTTGAGCATGAGCACAGCGGTCACTTCAATTGAGAGCAGGACGTTTTGATCTGTGGATCTCCTTCAGCTGTTGCAAAACGTAGCAGAGCACTACTCCAATACTTTTGTCGAAATGTCAAAAGCTTTGTCAAAAAGATTACCGTGTGACTTGACAAAGACCCCCAAGTCGAAACGTCCTGCTCCCACCTTGTTCTATTAAGCTGCAGCATTGCTCACCAGTTACATGATATTGATTGGACATTGCAGCTATGAGCCTCTATCAAATAAAATAACACACCCACCTATTATTTATTAGAGTTGCGCTCTGCTAAGTTTTGTTAACAGCTGAAGAAGATCCTCAGGTTGAAACGTCCTGTTCCCAATTACATGAAGTGACTGCTGTGTTAACGTTCATGCTCAAGAATCTATACTGTCACTGCTAATAATGGTCTAAATTGCTAGCTGAGGCATACAGTGCTTGCATGTGCACTGTATGTTGTAACAATTCTAGAGACTCACTAGGGACAGACCAAACACTGCTATATAGCAGAATCATGATGAGAGTACCTGACAGGTGAGCTAGGGGAGAGGAAGGGTCAAACAGTATATGTAAGCAGTATGCAAATTTAACAGTATAAGATTGACTGCTTGTGGTTGACACATTTACTGTGCACTCTATTTTTGTTGGACTTAGTTAATTTCCCAAATGGGGCTAGCTACATTCTTGAATTGAATTTTCATGAAAATACTCCGTGCAAATGCAAAACGCATATGCCTGCATGGAATGATCAGTTACCATATTCATGTATACTATACCATCAGGGCCTGGGGGGGGACTCATCTATAGGGTGCATGAACTCCTCCAGGACCTCTGGTCCAGTAGTGTTACGATTTGAAGCTTTGCCACTCTATGCAGCAGTTCCACGTGGTCAGTGTGTGTGCATGATCCACTCCGAGATGATCGAGTCTACATAGACTTACTACATTTCAACTTTCTCTCTTGCATAGTACTTTTAGTTGGTTGAATTAAGGGGGATTTGAACCATTAATTTTGTTCACGACCAATTTGACCACTGATTGCCCTTTTGTGATGTCATGATATCAATATTGGGTGCATGCAGGCATATGAATAATCCTTTCCTCCAAACCTTTCTTCCCATGCATAATTATGTAGCCCTTGTTCAAAACCTGTGCACTGGCCTGCATGGGATACTCGATCAAACTTTATACTCAAAATTACCATAATTATAAATATCTACTGCATAATTACATAATTAATTACTGTAACAATATCCTTGGCTTCATGCACACTCGATCATTAAGTTCACGTATTGACAGAAATTCTGCTCACTGTCCAACTGCACACATTCATCACCAAACTATACTTCTAAAACTACATATCTATACACACATGTCCATGCAGCTGCAGCTATAGTGCTATAAGGTTACTGTTATAATTATACTAAGTCTATATAGCTAGCTGGAGCATACAGTGTTTGTGTACTGTATGTTGTTCTAGAGACAGTGACAGCCTTATAGCCCCACTACTAGGGACAGACCAAGCACTGCTAGTAGAATTGTGACAAGAGTACCTGAAAGGGGAGGGGAGAGGAGGGGAGGGGAGGGGAGGGGAGAGGAGGGGAGGGGAGGGGAGGGGAGAGGAGGGGAGGGGAGGGGAGGGGAGAGGAGGGGCAGGGAGGGCAGAGGAGTGCATGCTATTATATAACAGTGAAACCGAGGACATGTACTTATATACAGTGAGACCTGACAACCAGCCACCTGTGGGCCAGTTCTAACTAGCTATAACTGATCTTTTATAGAGAGGTGGCTGCTCTACAAAGGTAGATTGCAATAGCTTTAGTGCTATTTGGGGCCAGGGAGGCTGGCTGTTTTAGAGAGGTGGCTGCCTAACACAGTGACTATCTTAGACAGGTTCCACTGTATGCACACTAATGGAAGAAGCTACAAAACACGCATGAACTAATAATGTTAACTGCATACGTATTTTGACTCATCTGTATACATGCATCTGTACTTGTACATGTACTGCAATGCAATGCACATCAATTGCAAGGATCTGTCCAGCACACAGAGCGCTAAACTAGGATCTGTCACTCAAGGTCACTTTAAGTCACTTGATCTTAATCCTGCTGAATATTTCCCCTCAAACTGACATTGAAATATAATACAGCAGTTAACAGCTGCGTGCACTCAGGGCTGGCCACTGTATAGTTATGTATACCCACAGTGAGTTGAGCACTCTAACACAGGGACACGAGTACACAGTATTCCTTAGTGCTTTCTTACCTGGGAGGCTGGTGTAAGCAGAGCCACCAGCACCTGGTGGTCCCTCTGTGGAAGGAATAGGTGTTAAGACATATAATATCTGATATGGACAGAGGTACTTGCACACGCAGTATACACATGACATTATGCAGTCAATGTTAATGTGTCAGTGTGCCCATCTCCATAGACATACCTTGAAGAGTTGCTGCAAGTTGGTTAGCCCAATAGGTCATCTGCATCCGGACAACAGCAAATCGAATTTCCACCTCCCCAGTTCCCTCAGGTGGTGCCGTCCACATGAAAGACACACTGGTCTTATCATTTCCATCAGTGTGAGTAATCCCTCGCATGTCCTGTGACAATTTAGTGGACATGAATCCCTGTCAAACAGAGTCAACCTACACTCACTTGATCAGAAATATGCACACAGATATATGTATGCTCATGTATATGTGTATACATCGTACATGTATATACAGATATGCCTGTATAATATTATATACACACTGCCCAAGCTAATTGTAATGTAAAATGTACCTTATTTTGTAACAAACTTACATCACATGTACGCTGGGTAGTACCAATGGGAGTAAAGCTGCCAACCCGTTGATCGGCACTATTCCAAGCAACTACCAGGATCCCTCTCAACATTTCAGTACCATTAACATACACTGCAAGGGCAATAAGATTAATATTATAAGAGACAAACAATATATTGCTGGTTGCCATGGCAATGCCAGAAACATCAATGAGAAGTAGCTGGGATTAAATCATATATATTAATACAATAATAATACAATAACTGCCTCCTGAAATATAAAATGCATAATTATACATACACAGGCCGGCTTAGTGTACTAAACTTTAAATGTATTTATGCACACAGTCAGAGTGTATTAAGACCAGAGTTCAATCTAGGATAAGGAGGGGAAGAATGTAATGCCCTAAAACACAATAACATAATTATGCCTCCGAGGGAGGGTCTGGAATCATGCCCCCAAGGGAAGGTTTTCATTCTTGGCCTACTGAAATTGATTTTGACAATCACTACAAACCTTTGATAGAATATATACTGCATTTACTGTGCCATATTGAGGGTATTTTAACAACTGGTTCATTATGCGCTCCATTAAGTGCAGCAAAGTACACATTTTAGTCTGGATACAGGCCCGTCTTGGGTATCTACGGGTATGCAGCCACGTATCTTTTATGCACAAACATGCATACCAGTAGAGTAGACAGAGACCCTCAACATGCGTCATTTCGCACTCAGCCTCAACAGGTATAGGATTTTAGCTGCAGCATGGCAGCCTATCAGTAACTAGTAGATATAAGGAGAGGAATGGCAAATGATTACCGCCTGGATGGGTAGTCCTCCGCTGAAACTCTGTAATACAGTGTAAGTCTCGGGTTCGATTTCCAGTGTCCCAGCTTAGCTATTCTATATATCCCATAATTTTTTATCCCCTTGGTAACAGAAACTAGAATACTTTATTCCCTGACTTTGAAATTCCGAGTATTTGTTAACTCCTTTTGTGTATTCTACCAAAAAGTGTTATTGCAATATACATCAATCCTGCTGGGACAAGCAGTTGCTAAAACTTGGACCGTTTCCTCCTCCTCGCATGCTCAGGCTGTTGTGTCATTGTACCTGCACATCACTGTCCACCAGTCATGCTGTCATGCTACTCAAACACTTCTATTTGTGGTAGTAGGCCTCCTTGGCATTCTTCAAGATTTTAGGGGATGATAAAAGCAACCCAGTCATATAGTGCAAAAACAAAACTTCACTGTGAACGTCAGTTAACATGGTAGACATAGTGCAGGGTTTGGAGATACAGTGAAATCTGTAGGGCCAGTTATAATTGGCCTTTATAGAGAGGTGGCTGAATTACAGAAGTAGATTGCAATGTTTTAGTGCTATGTTAGTGCCATTAGGGGGCACAGAGGCTGGCTGGTTTAGAGAAGTGGTTGCCTTATGCAGTGGTCATTTAAACAAGCTAGGAGAGGAGAAATTGCAAAGTTCAGATGGCGCCATATGGTCAGCATGATTGTTAACCACAACACATTCAGTCTTAGGCCTGTCACAGTGATAACAATCCCTCCTGAAACTGATCTCCCCGGAACGCTTCTGGCAACATCAAGACATTTCATTTGAAACTTCAGATGTAACCAGGACTGAAGTGTGTGCCATTTTGACATTGATGTAAAAGTGTACACATCTTTGCACTTGGCTTTGAACTTGCTACCGTCCGAAATTATACGCCATCGCTCCACAGTATAAATCTACTTCGAAAATACACTATGGAACACCCCAGTGGATGGAAGGAGGATGCCACTCTGGCTCCAGCCAGCTGCACCGTGCTGTGTTTGCCTGCTGAGCAGATGGAGCCGGAGAAAGCCAACCTAGAGTAGATCGCCGTGACAAGTCGATACAAACTTGAAAGGGCGAAAGTGTGCGTAGCAGATTCCTGATGGACCGCACTGCATGGCCCTTATCTAATGTATTGGTCCGGTCCGGTCGGTCCGTTCTGGTCCGAAAATTATACCACGACCATACGGTATTCTCTGTGTCACCGCTAAGTACTGCGACACCGGCTGTGTGTCTAATTTCCCTTTGTCCCGCCCTTATGGAGCTGTATTAAAAGTAGCTGAACAAACCCTTAATCGTGCTTCGTCCTATGACAATCCTAGGAACTAAGCGACCAGGCTCTCTGAGAAGATACGCTGGTTCTGCGCATTCGCTTGGAAGCAGACAAGGAATCTTTGAAGACGGAACTATCTTCGTCGCCAGCTTACAAAGTCACGCTTGACAAAGGCAACTAAGGCTAAACTCACGCGTGTACGTCATCCCTGGGGTGTAATTCCCGCTGGGAAGGCCCGTTATCATCTAGGGAATTGGAGTGGTCTGCGGAGCTGCACCGTGCTGGGTTGGATTAGGTGAGACAGCGTCACAGGCTTGGACGGGTGCTCCAGTCCTGAAACTTTCTGCGCCTGCCAAGAGACAAGCGAGAAGAAACAAGCAAAGAAGACTCTTCATTTCTCTTTTCTAAGCTTCAGCGTATATACCACAGTCACCGCTAGACCTGCCTAAAAATCCGAGAAGACAGGTAGGCCTCTCACATTATTATACTATTCGAGTAACCGTATTCAATCCAATTACCCGGTGCAATCGTCCCCACATGTATACACATGCTGCACGCCTCCATGTTGCGCAGCACAAACCTTGGGGAATGACAGCATGAGAGTGTACTGAAGTCTAAGGTTAACGTTCTCTACATCAAAGGATCGACCCCATCAGATCATGGCATACAAGATTGTCATACCAATTACGTATACTTAGATGGCTAACACTGTGCTTGGTAATAATATAATTGTGTGATAAGCTGGAGCTATATAGATGTATAATTTTATACATATGACTACATGTAAAGCTGATCACATGTAGTCATATGTTGTTAAATAGCAAACTGTCTCACATGCATATTATACAGGTTCTAGTGCCAATGTATGTGTATGTATACATGAGAGAAGTGAGTGCATTCACATCAATGTAACTGAAAGGTGATTATGGTATTGTCATCACACCTATTCGTTGTACATACTCCCAAGACAACACATAATGAACCACTACATGCACCACTGACCCAAGGTGTCCACACACTGACCACCATACCATTCAATATATGGTGTGTTTTATGTACATAGACACATGCAAGAGAGTGAGTGCTGTACTAGTGATGCTATACATAGCTAGTGACAGACATAATAAGTAGTCTTAAGAAACACAAACTGAATAGCTATATTTGTAGTGTGTGCAGTGTTTGTCTTATTACAAAGACAGGGCTAGGATAAGCGTGGCACATACTCCAAGGAAGAGCTTTGTACCTGGGTAGAGACAAAGTGAACAAATAGGTGTGTGTGTGTGTGTGTGTGTGTGTGTGTGTGTGTGTGTGTGTGTGTGTGTGTGTGTGTGTGTGTGTGTGTGTGTGTGTGTGTGTGTTGCATCATCACACACTCACCAACAGACGTGGGAGCAGCACTGCTGCCTGCAGCAAGGGCAGTTGGATCTGTACAAGAAAAAGAAGGCTATCGTATGCTGTTTATGCACACAACTATATACACACATGCATGACTGTACATATATACACATACATCAATCGGTATGTATACTATTTATACATGTACGTGATCACACATTTCACTTACACATACACTTACATGTAACACACACATATACATGTACATGCACAGATACACCCACACTCACTGACCTGCCAGCACTGGTCCCAGCTCATTGGCCCAGTGTGTGGTGCGCACTTGCACTGTGGCCCATCTGAACTCAACATTTCCACTGCCAACATTTGGAGCAGTCCACTGAGCAGTAATCATTGTCTTGTCTGCATTGTTTGTGTGTGTGATTCTGCCATTGTTCTGCAGGGGATTCAGGAATTCATAAATAGAGAGGTCAGCACTCATAGACAGAGAGAGGGAGAGAGAAAGAAGGGAAGGAGGAGGGAGAGAGAGGGAGAGAGGGAGAGGAAGAATGGAAAGGGAGGGGAGGAGAGGGAGAGGGAGAGAAAGTGATGGAGGAAGGGGCAGTAGGAGGGAGGGAAAGAGGGTGAGGAGGGGGGGGGGGAAGGGAAGGAGAGGGAGAATGGAAAAGGAGGGGAGGGGAGGGAGAGGGAGAGAAAGTGATGGAGGAAGGGGCAGAAGGAGGGAGGGAGAGAGGGGAGGAGAAAGGGAGGGAGGGAGAGGGAGAGAAAGAGATATGAGGAAGGAAGGAACAGAAGGAAGGAAGGAGGGAGAGGGAGATGGGGTGACGTACTTCACATGTGAGTTGCAGATCAGGGCTGCCCAGTGTGTTCCAAGTACCAAGGAACCCTTGACCCTCTGAAAGTGCTGTTGACAGGTGCAGTGAGAGTCACTGCAGGGAAGGGGGGGACTGGGACTCATTTCAGAGGGAAGATGTTAGCACTTGCATGTACACACTATTAACTAAACAACCAATGCGAACAAACACACGCACACACGCATGTATGCACACATGCACACACACACACACACACACACACACACACACACACACACACACACACACACACACACACACACACACACACACACACACACACACACACACACCTAGCTGCAATTCACACTTCACACAGTTCCATGCAGTACACATTCTGTGATGACTACACTTGCCAAACTCACCATTATACACTTGTCCAGACGTAAACCCTCCACAGGGAGGATCGATGGAGAGGGTGTACGGGGAGGGATTAGGCTGCGGGTCCCCATGTCCACTGGGACTCACCTGGACAGTAGGGCAAGCACCATTAGGGGCACCGGTGGGGAGGGCCTGGATGACTTCAATGCCACGAAGGACAGAAAGGACTAGGATTGCAAAGCAGTGGGCCTGACAGTGAAGAAGTGGTGGAAGGGCAAGAGGGTCAGTCACACTTGGAATGTGTGTAGGCTTAGTACCTGGTGAGCTAACTAAGAGGGCAATTAGCAAAAACTGTAGGAAATGGTCCACAGACAGACAGGCTGCATTGGCACAGGTGCTTTGTTGCTTGTTCCCTACCCCTCCTCACACACAACTATTCAACAAATGTAAACTACACACAAAACAGTCTGCCCACAAAATACGTTTCCTTCTGAGGTAATACAGTTTCACACAGACAACACGCACATACATGCACACACACACACACACACACACACACACACACACACACACACACACACACACACACACACACACACACACACAACACACACACACATAGTTAGTAATGGGATGTTGGAGGTGTGTCAAAGTCAAACAGTTTAGGAGGTGCGGTGGTGGAGGTTTGGCTGTTGTCAAACTCCTCAAAGGAGAGGTCCTGCGTCCACTGATGCAGCTCTTCAACATCAGGCTCTTCACCCTCCTCCTCTTCTCTGTGGCTGAGGCCCAATTCATCATCTTGACTCAGCTCAGAACTGGACACAGCTCCACACTACAGTGGGGTGTAGGGTGAAGAGTGAGGGTGAGGAGTGAGGGTGAGGTGTGAGGGTGGGGAGTGAGGGTGAGGTGTGAGGGTGGTGTGAGGGTGGGGAGTGAGGGTGAGGTGTGAGGGTGGGAGTGAGGGTGGGGAGTGAGGGTGGGGTGTGAGGGTGGGGAGTGAGGGTGGGGAGTGAGGGTGGGATGTGAGGGTGGGGAGTGAGATGTGAGGGTGAGGTGTGAGAATGTGCTATATGCTTGTGCAACAGCAACGGGTTGGGCGACACTGCATCACAAGCTTTGGGTGGTGCGCCACTGCTAAAGCCGTAACTCCCAGGGAAGGCGAGGGCAAACAGAACCAAGTAGAAGGAATACATGCATGACTATAACGTGGACACTCCTCCCAAAAGTAGTCACCAATGAATAATCACTATACAGGCAACACACACAGTCAGGTTGATGTTGACGTCATGCTGGCCATTCCTAAAATAGAACAATAAAGAGCTATAAAATTATAATACCGAAGAGTTGATGGTGTATATACGTAGGACTAGGCTAATTAGAGATGGTCGGTGGTGCAAAACTTACCAAGCTATTGTCTGTTAACCACAACATCCTGCAGCCTGCCTGTGAGTTGGCTAGTGGCAGGTAGGAAGTAGGGGCAGCAAGCCAGATTGGAGTATGTCACTATTAGACTCACAGTAACAACAGCCAAGGAAATAGTAATAGCACTGTATGCACTCCAAATGATAAAAATCGTCACGTATATTTACAGTGTCAAATGTACATCATGGGCAGATGGGCAGCAACATGAACCACATGACAATAATATTTACCTGTGCTGAGGCTTGAAATTGTGCATATATACATGCACACTGAACTATACAATATGTCATTATTATGTAATAAGCATAAAACAAATTATGCATTGCAGTTGGTGCAAAGCTCTTACATGTTACTAGCTGTAGTAATTAGCAAATTGAATACACTCTCTCATACTGTATAGGAGCTAGTGACATGCACATGCTATATAACATATACACCTCATGAGCAGTTTATATTAGTTATTGTGTGAAAGATGCATGACATAGTTCTTCCTGTGAATATATTGTTTTGCATATGCGTATATACGTGAAAAGATCATGTGCAAATGCACATGGCTAGTGGTGGCACTGGGGAGGAAGTAGTTATAAGGGATAGCAATCCAGACCAGAGTATGCCATGCAGACTTATATAAATTTCAAAGGCCTCTATAGTGAAGCTACTCCCACGCACCCCCCCTCTAAACCCAACAATCACAACCCCACAAGCAATATGGAGGGTGACAACACAATTCCTTGTGATGACAGCCCCAGTACAGACCAAGTGTATTTTAACGAACTCGTAATCTCTGAGATTTCCTTACCCGAAATTGGCAATGCTATCTCAAAGTTAAAGAGTGGTAAATCAGCCAGTGCAGACAAAATCACAAATGAGGTTCTAAAATGTTTACCCCCTTCCTGGTTGAACACCTTGCAGGAAATTCTTAATAAAATCCTCCACTCCGGGGAATACCCCACTAAGTGGGCAGAGAGCATCATCCACCCTATTTTCAAATCAGGAAATAAAGATAACTGTGGAAACTACCGTGGCATTTCACTTATCAGCTGCATAGGCAAACTTTTCACCAGCATTCTATACCATCGGATTAGTTCATGGGCAGTCTTATCCAAACTACTCCCTGACGAACAGTTTGGTTTCCGGAAAGGCAGGCATGTTTCTGACACCATATTTGTATTGCACACCCTAGCCTAAAGCCAAATTTTCAAAAAGAAGAAATTGTACAGCTGTTTTGTTGACCTACAGAAAGCCTTTGACTCTGTTCCACATTCGCTACTATGGTCCAGACTTGCTGCTATGAAGCTACACCCACGCATGATCCATCTCTTGCAATCTTACTACTCCAAATCTACTGCTTGTGTACAAAGCCCCCAGGGGAGATCAAACGTCTTTCCCACAAACAAAGGAGTTAAACAAGGATGCAACCTAAGTCCACTGCTCTTCTCCCTATTCATAAACGACCTTCCTAGACACATCACTTCCCCCAATAACCTGTTAAATTCTACATTCCCAACCTCCTGCCTCCTTTTCGCTGACGACATCGTTCTATTCACTGATGAGCCAGACAAATTACAAAATCTAATAGATTCCTTGTACCGGTATTGCTCCAGTCTAAGTCTCATAATCAACACAGACAAAACTAAAATCCTAGTGTTTGGACAACACCCAAACCAGATCCTGCCCCAGTGGTCCATAAATTCCAATCCACTGGAAGTGGTAGAAAAATTCAAATACTTGGGATGTTGGCTCAACTGGAGATGCAACCTTAAAGACAGCATCACAGAAACATTCAACAAAGCAGACAAATCTCTCCAACAACTACAAATTAAAATAATTTCCCTAGGCATCACTGATTTTAAAACGATGGAGCACTTGTACAAATTGCTAATCCAACCCATTTTGCTATTCAACTCAGAAATTTGGGGCATTTACAATACAGCCATACTTGAAAAGACTATACGCAAATTCTACAAATTCGCCTTAAGAGTATCTCTATCTTGCACAACCACAGCCATCCATGCTGAAACAGGCACACTCCCCCTATCTTTTGACTGCATTCGCTCATCCCTAAACTACTACTACCACGTTATCTCCAACGACCCAAACTGTACATGTCTCACCTCACTTGCTCTACAAACCTCAATAAACTTAGCTACTTCTGGACACAAATCATGGGCTTTCCTCATCAAGAACCAACTTGCACACCTTGGATTTAACCCCAACTTGACCCAGCCAGACAAAGCTGAAGTACTTACACGCCTCCATGATCAACATATCCAATCTCTACAGTCCGACCTAAGCTGCGCCCAAGGGGCAACCCCATCGGGGGGGGGAGCAAGTTAAGAGCATACAGGTTGATCAAACATGATGTCACAGTGTGTGAGCCATATCTAACTCTGATCACTAACCCCAAGGCCCGCAGTGCATTAACTAAATTTCGACTATCAGACCACAAGCTCCACATCGAAAGTGGCCGTCACTGTAACCCTCCCAAGCCGGTTGAAGAACGCCTGTGTGAAATCTGCAACAATCAAGTGGTTGAAGATGAAATCCACTTCCTATTCAACTGCTCCTACTATTGCGACCTCAGATACCCACTCATGCAACGAGCAGTCACTCTAAGTCAAAATTTCCCCCACCTGCCCCCTAAAGAACAATTTACATTCCTGATGTGCACCCCCATCCTGCCCTAGTACAAGAAACTGCCCTCTACATCTATAAAGCCATGCAAGCTAGATCACTTTGCTTGTCCCCACTCATTGATTGAAGCCCTGCACCGCTCACACCTTCAACCCAACCTTGTCAATTCTGGCAACTTAACTTGTCTGTGTTAATTTGCATATATTGTCTATATTGCCTATCGTGTCTGTCTATGTTCCATGCAATTTAAGTCTTAGCCCTGTACTATCTGCACAAACCAACTGTATCACTCCCATTCTGTTGTGAAGTATCTCTGCTGAGGTCAAGGCCGTTTTGGCTATGACCAGTGATGACATATATATAAATACAGCCAAGGAAAATTATTAATACTAAAACGTTAGCTAGATATACAAAATTAATGATAAATAATTATGGCTACATATGATACAGTGTTACAGGTTCCCCTTGTTACCTCTGGGTTAACACTACAACTAGTAAGCTCCTTCTACTAAACCAAGATATACAAGATGCCCTGTACCACTATACGAACGCGGCCACCATGACAAAAGCTGCTGCTGCCAAGAGTATGGTTGCAAGAGAGCCTGCAGGCATACAGGGAGGAAGATGGAGTGAAGCAAGTGGAATTGCAAAGTACCTGAGGATGTACAAACACATGCTATTGTTACTCTATTTACAACCAGAAACAGCCCTAGTGATAATCATCATGATGGTATGGGCCTATTATAGCAGTGCAAGATAAGTACATAATACCATACAGGGAGACACGCACACACACACACACACACACGCACACACACACGCACACACACACGCGCACACACACGCACACACACACATGCACCTACAGCCTTTGAGGGTGCGGAGTTGCCACCACTTCCCCCAGGCATTGCAGAAGGACTAGGGGAGCTTGAAGCAGTGGAACTAGCACCTCCATCTGTTGCAGAAGATGTAGTAGGACTAGTTGTATCAGAGGAGGTAGCACCACCAGTGTCTGCTGATGAGGATCCAGCATCCATGTCAGAGGAGGTGGAAGGAGCAACAGAAGAGGTGGAAGAAGCAACAGAGGAGGTGGAAGGAGCAACAGAGGAGGTGGAAGGAGCAACAGAAGAGGTGGAAGAAGTAACAGAGGAGGTGGAAGGAGCAACAGAAGAGGTGGAAGAAGCAACAGAGGAGGTGGAAGGAGCAACAGAGGAGGTGGAAGGAGCAACAGAAGAGGTGGAAGAAGTAACAGAGGAGGTGGAAGGAGCAACAGAGGAGGTGGAAGGAGCAACAGAGGAGGTGGAAGGAGCAACAGAGGAGGTGGAAGGAGCAACAGCGGAGGTGCTTGTAGGTTCGGGTTGAGGCTGGGTCTCTGCAAGTGGGAATAAGGAAAGTGGCAAGTACTCTCATGTTCAAATAAAGCAGAACAGACACAAAATACATGTAGCCATCAGTTTATACTGGCCAAACATCATGGGCAGATGGGCAGCAACATGAACCACATGACAGTAATATTTATACCTACGTATGCTGAAGAGCTGCAAGGAGAGAAAGACTATCAACATACCTTCCAGCACAGGCCCCATTTGATTGGCCCAGAATGTGCTAACTACTTGTACAACAGCAAATCTAAAAGTCACAGTTCCTGTCCCCTGAGGTGGTGCTGTCCAAGTGAAAGACACAGAACTCTTGTCATTATTGTTGGTGTGTGTAATCCCACTTGTATCCTACAATAAGGGGATATACAGTGCATGTTACAATATAATATATCATAGGTATAATACACAAACAATGGGAAGTGCATAAGAGTACACACACACAATGACACAGATCAGTGTACACGTAAATGTTAGCCTTCATTGTTACCAACTTACACCACATGCAGTTCTGCTATTAGACATTGCAGTAAAGCTGCCAACTCGTTGACCAGCACCATTCCAAGCAACAACTAGAAACCCTCTGAACATTTCAGTGTTCATGCCACTAATGGTCACTGCATGAGAAACAATTAAGGTATTATAAACAAATGACAGTCAGTGATTCATGCAACCCAAGCAAAGCAGTGGTCTCACAACAACCCCTTTGGGTGGAGCACACCAAAACGAGTTACAAAATACTCAGAATTCAAGGTCTGTGGATAAAGTGTGTCTATAGTTTGTTTTACACCGGCGGCAAACAAAATCAGGGGGATGGAATAAATAGTGACGACAGTAGATCATGTACACCCCAGTGTGTCAATGCAACAGAGTATATACAGAGATGTGTGTCAGTGCACACATGTAGCTAGCGTAGGTAATCATTTGATATGGAGGCATGCATGGAATAGCAGGTGGACAATAGCTAAGCGTAACAGACCCTTTGAGATCTGGCGGCGGTGGGGGCGTTTACTTCGGTACAGACACCCGGCTTATCATTGCATAGTTTAGACCATAGACAAACGAGGGTTCCCTCGTTTGTCTATGTTTAGACATAAGGTAAGGTGGAACTTGGAACGCAGGGTAACTTGGAACGAACCTTGTAACAGCGGAACGGGCACTTCTAGAAACACTTAGTTTGGTCGTTTCTGAAGGCAACCTGGTGCCCTTCCTGACCTGTGCTGCCCGGACGTCTGGCGTCAGCGCGGAGTCCTCTACTCTCATCTTCAAATGCGACAAACATGAAATATAATATCGTAAACAGATTCTTCAAAGCCACCAAGCTACTGAAAGCTCCGACTCTGGTAGTGAACCTCTTCGCCTCCGTGGTGGCCGATGATCGACCTACGACTGATCGCTCCTTATTCAACATCGCGGCATCGTAGCTTGTCCTAACCGCAACTGTTCCAAGTTACCCCATCCGCCATTTCTCTACACGGCTGCAATTTCATTGCCCGTATGCTTAGAAGAACGAGCGAAATCCAAGTCTGTTTACTGTCCTGTGACTGGGGAGGGATAACCTCGTGTGTTAACACGTTTTCGGCGATCCAGCTTAATTTGTCTGGTTACGAGACACAGAAAAGTAAATTTTGTTCCAAGTTGCCCTGTTTTACCTTAGGTCTATGGTTTAGATAATCTATGGTATTACATGGTATAGTTGGCTAAACAGTTTCATGCTTCGTCGTAACAGCTAATCACGGCTGCGTGCGTAAGACCTGAACTCACGCGTGTACGCCATTCCTGTGGTGTAGTTTCCATTGGGAAGACCCGACAGCACGTAGGGAACAGGGGTTGATTGTCCCGCAGAACCATAATGACTTGGTGACACGGCGCTACAGGCTGAGTCGGGTGCTCCTGAAGAACGGCACTGGCCGCCTGCCACGAGGCACGCGAGGAGAGACAAACACAGAGCTTTCTTCTTCATCTCCGCATACAGGCCTCCCCCACATTAGACGACTCCGCCCCTTGTTAAAAGTTCAAACGCCCAGAGGGCCATTATTCCGAACACATTCGGAATTCGGATTCATATAATTTTTATTATAATTGATCTTTCTTAGAAAAGCACCTACCTTTCTCCTGCCACCAAATGAGAAGTGCATGAGTGCAAGGCTGTGTGGGCGTGCGGTGCTCCAACTTGATTCATGCCCTGCACAGCTAAGCTATTTCAAGTTTGTGATTTCACATGCATGCGAGAGAGACCAGGACTGGTGCAAGCCTGTATCAGTATTGAAAAGAAGGTTTGGGCAAAAATGGGTTTTCCCTCTCTTGGTGCCTCCATATAGATACTCTAACCAGATATTCAATTCAATTCAATTCAATCATTATTAGAGTGCACCGCACCAAATGGTGCTAGGACACAAAAGGTCCAATGTAGCACTAACATAAGAACACAAGCATAAAGACTAGTTCAACAGAGGAAGAAAAGAACAGAGCTAGGGATGTGGACCAAAAAGCATGTTACTTAGTAAGCACTTACACACCAAAACGGGCATGCCACATAGAGTTAAGGTGTTTTAGAATACTAGGATTAGTGCATGATAAAGACAGTATAATGGCAGTCTGTTCACTATGACTCTGCTCCATAAATCTGTCACAACAGTTGACTTCTGTCATCAAAGGTTGCCTGAGGTGGTCCCAGGCAGGGCACCGTATCAGCCAGTGGCAGACGTCTTCCACCTCTTGACACTGGCAGTCCTTGCATACTCTCTCCTCCCTGTCCACTCCTCGCCACCTTCCGACCTCTATCTGAAATGGTGCTGTTCCCCCTCTCAACTTCACCAACATTGACCTCTCTTTCTTCCTTTTCACCACTGCACAGCTCGACTCACATTCAAGGTTTCCAATTTCTTTCATCATCCTCAGCTTTGGTCTCTCCTCCACTTCCTTCATCAGCACACTTTTCACCTTCCTCCATGCAGCACTAGACAACATAGCTCCAATCTCTGAATCAGTAAGGTCCGCAATTGCATCTCCTCCCACACTCTGCCACCCAAAGTCACCCACACACTTAGCCATGTTTCCTATCCAGACCCCTTTGCCACACTCCACTGCCTGTCTCGCTATCTTCTTCAGTATCCTCCCCTCATACAACCTACTAGTCAACACCTTCAACCAAAACTTCACACAACGCATCTTTGCCTCCCACACAACTGGCAGTGACTGGATTTCCAGCAATAAGGATGCCTTGGGGTGAAGTGTGCCCACTCCAAAGAACATTCTGAGAGCACGCAGCTGGACTTGCTCAATAGATTCCAAGTGTCTACTGCAGCCCCATACCTCTGTTCCATACATCATGGTTGACTCCACTAAAGATTCCATTAGCTTCCTGAAAACCGCAACTGTAACCTCACCCATCTCTGCCCGACATCTCTGAAAACAAGCACCCAGAGCTCTTCTCCCTGCCTCTGCTTTGTCCTCCACCATCTCTTTCAGCTCCAGAAACTCATCCACAACACATCCCTAAGTACTTGTATGAAGAGACCATCGGATAATAATAATTATCATAGTCATAATAATCATCATATATACATAGATGCCTCTGCAAAACAGCTACCTAAAGCATATGCATTTACATAGCTAGCTACACAGTGCATAATTGCATCAATCACATGCAGTTTGACCATGCATTGGAGTAATGGTGTCCACTCTCTGATTGGCATCAAATCACAGAGTTTAAAGAACCATAGAGGAAACATCTGATTGCACGTAATCATTCAGCAATTTGCAAGAATCAAGCAAGTTGCTAGCTCAACTAAATTAAAAAGCTTCCCTCCCAGCCTCTGCAATTGATTATTAACCATGTATTCCAAAATTAGTATTGCATTGATATGCAGTCATTTGCTATAATTTCACTTTAATCTATAATTACCATGGGATGTATATTCTTACGCTTTTTACAATGAGATATATGGATTCACAATCTCATGCATGTTATAGTTAACATGAACAGAAATCCTATACCATGATATTATCCAAGCACTACAACTGTCAAGTGGTATTTCTAAACAGCACCCATAATACTTGCACGTATACACTATATACACTACTATATAGTGCTTATACACTGCTAATGGTACATACTAAGTCTATATAGCTAGCCGGAGCATACAGTGTTTACATACTGTATGTTGTTCTAGAGACAGTGACAGCCTTATAGCCCCACTACTAGGGACAGACCAAGCACCGCTAGCAGAATTGTGGCGAGGGTACCTGAAAGGGGAGGGGAGGGAGAGGAGGGAAGAGGAAGGGACAAAGAGTGTATACATATATATATATAAAAGATTGACTGTGTGTGGCTGACACATTTAGTGTGCTCGCTCCAACTTTGTGCGACTTATATAGGAATTTACACAAATGGGGCCAGTTACATTCATAAAGTAAAATTTCTATATTCATTCTGCAAATGTGATCGAAACAATGTTTTCAGTATACACCCGGAATGCCTGGAATATACATATAACACCATCAGACCCCTACAATGGGGGAGGGGGGATTCGTAGGGTGCATATAAATCCCCCTCCTCCCAGGAAGGAACCTATCCAATTTATAGTAGTCCAAGTCCTTATTGAGGACTGAAAGCAATAGTTATTGAAGCCATTCTAGTAGTTCCAGTACGCGTGTATGACCAATGCACTGACTGCCATTTTGCTGTGACATCTTATTTTGGGTAGGCAATTTATAACCTTCAGACTGATATTTCTTTCCAGAATGTAACCCCCATTTCACAACCCTGTGTACTGGCCTGACCATACACTAATGTTCAGTATTATCACCCACATCCCGTATACACAACCTTCATGCAGTGTGCTCAATCTGTTTACAGACTGGACACATTCAACACAGTGCATGTTATTGTATAACAGTAACAGACAATGTACTTATAATATACAGTGAAACCTGACAACCAGCCACCTGTGGGCCAGTTCTAACTGACCTTTTATAGAGAGGTGGCTACCAAAGGAAAGTCTGGTATGCTACTACAATGCCTACATTCTCCCCCACTTTACCTATGCTGATATTGTTTGGAACACTTGTACAGCTGCTCAAAGTGTGAAACTTGAACGCCTCCAGAACTACGTTGCACGCCTAATCCTCCGACAGCGTGGAGAGGTCTCAGCCACATGGATGCGCAAGCACTAGGCTGGCCAATGCTTGTGTCCAGAAGGAGGTTGAGTGAAGCAATAGTCACCTTCCGTTGTACTTCAGGGCCCAGCCCACTCAACCTGTCTACCCTTTTCAAGCCTGCAGTGTCAGTTCACCATCATGGCACAAGATCTGCCTCTTCCAATAGTCTCTACCCACCTAGAGTGTCTACCGAGTTTGGTAAAAAGTCTTTTGCTTTCCGTGGAGCCCAGCTATGGAACTTGCTGCCGCCTAATCTAAGGCAAACTAACGCGTTTATGTCTATGGCACAATCTCATTTTCTGTGTTACACATCATAATGTCTACCAAGAGAGGTTGGTCAGCGTCTCCGGGGGACATCGGGAGACCACATGTCCCATGCACACCTCCTCCAGAGGGTGGCAGTGACAGTACAGAAAGGGAACACAGCGGCAGTGTTAGGGTCAGCTGCCCCTTATTGGCAATTGACTGTTGCACGCGTGCATGCATAATTGCATGCTATCTTGATTGTTAGGGTAGGGCTGTTGTATTCTTGTAATTAATTTATATATTAATTATTCCTAAGTGTGTGATTTCTCATTTGACTTTAGTCACGAGTTTGTTGTGATATATGTTATTGCTGCATCAGTTTTGATTGTCGATTTACACATCGTAATTGTTATTAACCTCACTTATTTCATTCATGTCTGCTTGCTGTTAACAAGATTAATCTCACTAGCTACATGTACCTCATCATCTATCTTACTCTCACCCCCCCCCCCCCCCTCCCCCAGATCCCATTGACATGTCTTCTTGTACTTTGTGTTCCTGGGTACCTTGAAAAGTAGTCTTAGGGCTAAAGGATTTCCCAGTTTAAATAAGATCACATGAACATGGCTGCTCTACATATATATACAAAGGTAGATTGCAATGTTTACCACTATTTGGGGCCAGGGAGGCTGGCTGTTTTAGAGAGGTGGCTGCCTTACACAGTGACCATCTTAGACAGGTTCCACTGTACTCACACCATTGGAAGAAGCTAAAAAACACACATGAATTAATATACGTTAACTGCAGGTTTCAACTCAACTGTATATCTGTACTTGTACATGTTCTGCAATGCACTGCACATCAATTGAAGGATCTGTCCAGTCTATAGAGCGCTAAACTAGGATCTGTCACTCAAGGTCACTTTCAGTCACTTGATCTTAATCTTGCTGAATATATTTCCCTCAAATTGACATTGGAATATAATACAGCAGTTAACAGCTGCATGCACTCAGGGCTGGCCACTGTATATATATGTACGTATACCCACAGTGAGTTGAGCACTCTATAGCACTCTGTCTGCACCATGCATATCCTTGAAGCATCTAAATCAATAATGACTAAAGCTATGTACATCCTTCACTACCTAGCTGGCACCTATGTACAATGAAGATACAATTACACAGTATTTCTTAATGCTTCCTTACCTGGGAGGGTGGTGTAAGCAGTGAAAGGAATAGGTGAAAGACAATTGATACACACATTTGATACCAACAGAGGTATACTTTGCATGCATGCACACATACGTATATATACACATGGCATTGTGCACTCATTGTCAAATGTGTCAGTGTGCCCATGCCATAGACATACCTTGAATAGTTTCTGCAAGTTGCTTGGCCCAAAACATCGCCCGCTTGAACAACAGCAAACCAAATTTCCAACTCCCCAGTTCCCTCAGCTGGTGCCGTCCACATGAAAGACACACTGGTCTTATCAACAGTTTCATCAGTGTGAGGAATCCCTCGTGTGTCCTGTGACAATTTAGTGGACAGGAATCTTTGTCAAACACAGAATCAACCTTCACTCACTTTATCATGCAGAAATATGATCACAGATTTACACTGTGTATATACATCATGACAAATACTATACATGTACTGATATGCCTCTTTATAAGCACACTATGCTAATTGTCATGTAAAATGTACACCTTATTTTTGTAGCAAACTTACAGTACACGTAAGCCGGGTATTATCCAAGGCTGTAAACATTGCCAATTCACTGATTGGTACCATTCAAGGCACTACTACCAGGATCCCTCTGAGCATTTGACCATGCACTTGTCCCGGTAACACTCAATGCAAGGACAAGGCAATAATGTGAATAAGGGACTAACACAATTCATTCATTATTGCTTGTCATGGTAATTAACACAAGAAACATCAACGGAAATAGCTGGGATTATTGGAATAATCACATAATGATAGTTTGTATGTAAATTCTCAGCTGCAGCAAAGCAGCTTACCAGTGACAACAGTGTCATTGTACCTGCATGCCAGTTTGCAAAACTACATGCACCGGCCATGTCATGCTACTGAAACATTCCTGCATGCTCGTTGTAGTAGTCCCAACCCCTTCCTCCCCTGGCGCTGACATTCTTTGAGAGTCCAGGGGATAGCATAATCATTCGAATTCCAACCATAGTTCGCAAACAAAAGCTTCACCATGGGCAGTTAACTCGGTAGATCTTTCTTCTGGACATGGACTGCATGCAAAGGAAAACTTAGTGCAGTGTTCAGAGATATCCATGCTTAACAGTAACAGTTACTGTACCGATCTGCCGATAGTGGAAAACTCATTCTGTAGCAGGGTGCTTTTTCCAGCTTCTTTTATCATTTCTCTAGCTGCATGTCCTTTGATCAGCCTCCATGCATGCAGTTACCTAATGCACGAGTTTACAGCGACACCGGCTGTGTGTCTAACTTCCCTTTCTTAACTGCCCCTATGGGAGCAATGGCAATAAATAAATTATTATGGCAATGTGTCATGAGCTTAGTTCAATGTCTTGCAGTTGACTAACCAATCACTGCATGCAGCTGTCAATTCAGCTGCTGCTTATGAACAGTACCTATACACACTTACTGCATTGATCGGTTGTTAAGTGCATACACTTATATATAGTTCTGGCAGGATAGAAATATGTGCCTAATGAAGGATATATATGTGATTAGCATAAATTATACAAATGGGTCAAGAAGTTCTATAACTGTATGCAAATGTTATAAAATGATGGCTGCCGTGTAGCACAGTTAGCGAGGTCAATTTTAATCGCTATCCTACAAGTTTATAGTCATTATTACACTTCAGGCATTAAAATGAGTGAGAAAATGGTAGCTAAAAAATGTGCACTTAGAAAGAATATGCGCTTATGAGGAGGGTGCACTTAACAACCAATCCGTACAGTATGCATACACTACACTAGACTACACTACCTGTGTGTATCCACTGCTAATTGTAGTAAGTCTACATAGATCTATATATATAGCTGTGTTTGTGCACTGTATGTTGTTCTAGAGACAGTGACAGCCTTACAGCCCCACTACTAGGGGCAGACCAAGCACTTCTATAGCAGAATCATGACAAGAGTACCTGCTGAGAGGGGAGGGGAGGGGTCAAACAATATAATTATAGAATGAAATGATTGCTTGTGATTGACACATTTACTGTGCACCCTCTAATTTTTGTGGGACTCTATAGTTATTTTACATGAATTTCCCAAATAGGATTAGCTACATTCTTGAAATAGATTTTCATGAAAATACTCTGTGCAAATTAAATTAATATGAGACGATAATTATATACAGTATGCCTGGAATGATTGGTAACCACATATGTATAACCCCCGGCCTTTTTCAAAACCCTGCGTATACCGGCCTGGCCATCTGGCCCCATCCTCTAATTATATACTCCAAATAAACATTATAAATTATATACTACATATATATATTCATGGCTTCGTGCACACTCAATCAGTACTAAGTTCACATACTGACAGAAATTCTGAGTGTTTACTGTCCAAATGCATACATTCATCATCAAAACTACATTTCTAATACTATACACATCTGTGCACGTGTCTATGCAGCTGCAGCTAGTGCTAACGTTACTGAATTTATAATGCCTAGATGGAAAACATAGTGTTCACTCCTGAGATGGCGACAGCTTAGAACCCAACCATCAGTGACAGTCCAAGCACTGCAAACAGGATCGTGACAAGAGTGCCTGCACAGGGGGAGGGGAGGGGAGAAGGGGAGAGGGGAGGGAATAGGAGGAGGCGAGGGTATATAAAGAATTTGTAGAGTAATATTGTTGCAAGTGTTTAAGACAATAATATGTATATAGTAGTTCATATTAAAACAAACTACGTACAAGTTATATGTTTCAAGGTATGGCATAACTCTGCAAAATCCCTTATGCTGAAATATTGTATTAAATAAACACTTTGACATTGCACCATATAAAATAACATAGAGCTGTTACCTTCATAATTATATTATTTATTAGAAAATGACTATTTTCACTCACATGCATGCTAGAACCACACACTCCAAAATTATATTGTTCATGCATCACAGTACTCAATTTGTCATGGAAGTTATTAGGCATGCTGAGTGTATGATTTATGAATCAAGCTATGATCATGGTACTCAATTAGCTTGTAGACAGAATACATGCAGTGAACAGATGAGGAAATTTGGGATATAGTGTCCTGCTGGAGTTTGCCTTCTTGCACGAACCTCTTTCTGTCAAAGAGGTTGAGGAGTTCTCTAAGTTAGCTGGCCCTGCTTAGCAACTTAGCTACCTATAGCTAGCTAGCAAATTCCATAAAATCAATCACCAATAATTATATCAACACAGAACAGGATCACGCCATGAAGTGCCGATGATAAGCCACCTAGGAGACACCAGAGACACTGGTAATGACTGTGCTGCAATTAATGCTGCCACGAAGCAGGCAAAGGATAACTCACCACAGGGAGTACTCTCATATCACTAGCTAGCTACATTAAAATCACAGCAGCTCCAGTCTTCATCCCAAATTCCCGCAAGGGCCTCAGGGTGATTTCGTTTTTAATATTTACCATTGTATACAATGAAGAACACTGATGACAATGTACGTAATTACGGTATACAGCAGACCACTTACGAAATGTAGCTGCTTCATTACGAATTTGTAATGTTGGTAGATTTTGAGATCAAGTACATTGTCATACTGCTCAATTTCTCGCTAAGTAAATAAACTGCTCATTGCCATGGCAATTTCCTACAATTCTAGAAATATACACGAACAAGGAGAACTCCACAAGTGCTCAAAGAAGAGAAAGAAAGACACTCAAGAAGGCAGGCTCCAACAGGATGCAATGGCACAGCTGTTGGCTCTGTGAATCTGAAACTGTGGTTGCAGAAAACTGGAAAAGCCATCCATGATGTTCTTCAGCATGCGTAATGACAGGGAAATGACTGCCTGCCTGCGTAACTAGTTGTAGTAAGAGGATATCTGGACAAGAGAATCTCAAGAAGCTGCATAGCCATGTGGCAGACTAATGATTCTAGTAGATCAAGGGACTGGAAAGTGGTTACAAACTTCCTTCAAAGGATGGAGCAGGTAGGTTCAAGCTGAATGGCTTCTCCTCTTCCTACGAATCATCTCCTATACGGTATATAGCGAGGAGCAGGACATGGGTTGGATGGTTCCACACCCACGGACGTGGAGTTGACAAGCTAACCGCTTGAGATAGAGTGCAGCTAATCAAGGACCAAGGTGCCCCCCCCCCCCCCCCCCCCCCTGCAAATATATACTGCTTGGCCTTGCCTCACTGCATCGAAACTGCTTTCCACTTCCCACTCATATTCCCTACACTGCACATTAGATACATAGTTATACTGTGATCAATAAATTCCTCACCTGGGAGGCTGATGTTAGCGGCGTCTGTGAGTGTAGGGGGGATAAGACGATTAGTGCACAATTTGACATCACCAGATCTCACATGTACAATTAGTGTGGGATGAATCAGTGCATGCATGCATACTTACTGTATCTAGCGGCAAGCTGGTTAGCCCAGTAATTAGTCCGCATTTGGACAACAGAAAACCGAACTTGCACATTCACAGTATCATTAAGTGGTGCAGTCCAGGTGAAAGATACACTGGTCTTGTCACTTGCTTCAGTGTGGGTATACCCTCTGTTATCCTGAAACAAGTCAATTGTTTAAAGGGACTTAGTTAGCACAGATTCTGAGTCAACATATATGTGAACTTAGTGAAGTATACACAACTACAGAATGCACCTGCTACCAGCAAGAAAGCTAGTCTTGCACACCAGACCCCCCCACAGAAGGGTCTGCATGGTACTATTGCATATGTACGTCAACTAGTATCCAGGACAAGATCCTGTCCTGGCCAATCAGATTCACCATTTGCTATATATATGACGTCAGCCTAATTTTAGAGACATGGGCTGCTCGCTCAAAGGATATTGTTGGATGTGCTGCAACTCTGTACACTCTTGAAACAGAGTAAGAACAAGCCAAACAAGCAATACAATGTGAATTCATGCACTACCGGACTACGATTGACATTGTGCAAGAATAAACCACAATTATGCAATAATTACATTCCTATGGCACAAGTTGGCTTACACAATACTACCAGACCCTTCCACAGGGGGTCTGGTGCACGAGACTAGGTTTGAGCACAGTAAACTTAGTTTTTTCCCATTCCCGGTGCCCTTGTAATATTATAGGTAGTACAATCCTATTTTTTATATTATCCAAGAACATGCACTGATGAGTGCATACTTACATCGCATGCAGTTTGGCCATCAGTCAATGGAGCAAAGCTGCCCACTCGCTCACTGGCATTATTCCAAGTAACAACAAGGTAACCTCTGAACGTTTCACCATTTATGCCGCGAAGTGTCACTGCATGGGCAATGATGACATAAAAGTGAGGAAATACTTTATAAAGCAACACAGTAGGTCAGAATGAGTCGTAAAATATCATACCTTTAGGCCACACATGTAGTTACAACTAAATACATTTTGAAAAGACCGAGGTTGGTGGGCACTAATTTTAAGTGATTTTCGTGTTTTCTTGTGAATAGAATTCTTTGTCTACAAAAGCAGCAATTATGTTAGAAATTAAGCTGTTTCAAGGAGGCAGCACTTCCTAACATCTTTGCAATCACCCCACTAGACGATTACAGATGATCAAGTACCTCCGATTAACCACCTTTCAGGGACCTAGGTATACCCAAGCATGTTGAGTATCTACTTCTACCCAATACAACACAGATCTGCAGCAAAAAAGGTGAGAGACACAGGCTGTGACAGTGCACATAACGAAGTTGTGGGCACATGCCAACATCTTGACAAGTGTCCAGAGGCGGTATCAAAATATCGAGCAAATGCACCAAACCACCTCTGGGGGGGTCACAAAACTAGAATAATTAAAGCACCTAGTGCAATTACTTCACATTAATTATAGGTATTCCTACTGATTCCATGTCAGCTGTCCTGTAAATATCAGAACTGACAAATGTGACCAATTAACACTCCACGTGTCACTGTTTGTGTTAATACCGTATCCGCTATAAAATATGGCATTCTAATATTGGTCAGTAAAAAATCCGTTCAAATGTACTCTGAATGTGACGATTTTCATATCACTCTAATTTTCCCTATAAGGCTCTAATATTCGACAAAGACACCAGTGCAGAGTAAGCTGTGGCAGATGCATACAACTACCCCTAGCCTATAGTGAAGCTAAGTTACGTATAAATGAGACGGAGGAACGGATCGCAGCAGGCCTTGGGATGATGCATGTCCCTACCGCACAGTAGGGGGAGACAGAAGAGAGGTATGGACATTCCAGAGAATTGTAACTCGTGGGACAATAAAAGTGCTCGGGGGCAAGTGGCAGTCAATGTGGAATTGGGGCGGACAGTGAGTCGGATGTCCGTCCGCGAGTCACTGACACAAGTCCCGCTGAACGTGGGACGGCTAGATGAACTCACGGTTGTAGTCCGCCCCAGGGGTGTAGTCCGTGGCCGACGGAAGACCATATATCATGTAGGGAACAGTGCTGGTCTGCGGCTGGGCACCGTGAGACACTGGATTGGGCGACACAGCAGCACAGGCTTCAGGAGGTGCTCCAGTAGAACGGCAATCGGCACTAGCCAATAGGCTAGCAACGAGAAACGAACAGAGTGCTAACTTCATCCTCCCTCGATCTTTGCTTTCAGTGAACCACAGCATACGTCAACGTGCGTGTATATAGTCGCTTCACTCGTATTTATACTGTACTCTGACCTCACTCACTTCCGCTCACCATTTTACACACTGAGTGCACGTGCATGTGTACGCAATATGGGAAAACACACTGTATGACCACTACATACAGCATTAAATACAATGAATTAGTTATATACACACTTACAAATAAGTGGAATGTTGTAAACTTTTATGCTAGCAAAAAGTGTACACTGATTATTACTATAACATTATAACATAGTATTACATGAATTGTTTCATTAAAGTCTGTGTACTGTCCCTTCTTTACAAGGACAGGGCTAGGATGAGGGTGGTACAGACTCCGAGGAAGAGCTTTGTAGCTGGGATAGAGAAAAGGACGAAAAATAATACATAGTTTATGCATGTGTAGCAAACCATCTTAGCACAGAGGAGTGAAGCAGAAGCTCTAGCCTGCAATGGGCAAAGACGGCCAACTCTAATGTGACCAATTTACGGTATTGAATACATAGGACTAGGATAGGCGTGTGTGTGTATGTACTGTGTACGTAGATAGAAGTAAAGTGATCTTGCATCATCACACACTCACCAATAGACGTGGGAGCAGCGCTGCTGCCTGCAGCAAGGGCAGTTGGATCTGTACAAGAAACAGGAAGGCTTTTGATGCCACACACTAATGTCATATACGCACATACATAATTATATACAAACATGTAAATATACACACACACATACATGTTTGTACACCATTTATACCTGTACATGGTCACACACACACACACACACACACACACACACACACACACACACACACACACACACACACACACACACACACACACACACACACACACACACACACACACACACACACACACACACACACACACACACACACACACACTGACCTGCCAGCACTGGTCCCAGCTCATTGGCCCAGTGCGTGGTGCGCACTTGCACTGTGGCCCATCTGAACTCAACATTGCCACTGCCAACATTTGGAGCAGTCCACTGAGCAGTAATCATTGTCTTGTCTGCATTGTTTATGTGTGTGATTCCGCCATTATTCTGCAGGGGATTCAGGAATTCATAAATGGAGAGGTCAGCACTCATAGACAGAGAGAGGGAGAGGGAGAGGGAAAGGGAGGGGAGGGAGAGGGAGAAAGAGGGAGGGAGAGGGAGGGAGAGTGAGAGAGGGAGGGGAGGGAGAGGGAGGGAAGGGAGGGGAGGGAGAGGTGGAGGGAGGGGGAGAGAGGGAGGGAAGGAAGGGAGGGAGGGAAGGGAGGGAGGGAGAGGGATAGAGGGGAGGTATAGAGGGGAGGGAGGGAGAGGAGGAGGAGGGGGAGGGTGTGAGAGGGAAGAGAGATAGAGATATGAGGAAGGGGCAGAAGGAAGGAGAGAGGGAGAGGGAGACAGGGTGACTTACTGCACATGTGAGTTGCACATCAGGGCTGCCCAGTGTGTTCCAAGTACCAAGGAAAGCAGTATTGGCACCTCCCATTTGACGGGCAATAATAAGGAACCCTCTGAAAGTGCTGTTGACAGGTGCAGTGAGAGTCACTGCAGGGAAGGGAGGGGACTGGGACTCATTTCAGAGGAAAGACGTTAGCACTTGCATGTACACACTGTTAACTAAACAACCAATGCACACAGACACATACACACATGCGCACACACACATCGCACACGCACACACATGCATACACACACACACACACACACACACACACACACACACACACACACACACACACACACACACACACACACACACACACACACACACACACACACACACACACACACACACACACACACACACACACACACACACACACACACACACACACACACACACACACACACACACACACACACACACTAACTGTTCTAATCTGTAATGCACACCACACACACTCCATGCAGTACACATTCTGTGATGACTACACTTGCCAAACTCACCATTATACACTTGTCCAGATGTAAACCCTCCACAGGGAGGATCAATGGAGAGGGTGTACGGGGAGGGATTAGGCTGCGGGTCCCCATGTCCACCGGGACTCGCCTGGACAGTAGGGCAAGCAGCATCAGGGGCACCGGTGGGGAGGGCCTGGATGACTCCAATGCCACAAAGGAGGGAAAGGACTAGGATTGCAAAGCAGTGGGCCTGACAGTGAAGAAGTGGGGTGGAAGGGGAGGTAAGGGGAAGGGGAGAGGATATAGTCAGAATAAGTCCATAGTAATGATTGCTTCATGACCACATTAAGATAAGGTGTTGGCTCAAATGCTTCTTCATAATATTACGTCTCCATCATCATCATTCAGTGCTGCCGCCTTCCAAAAATATTAACAAGCCTCCACACTCCTCTCTCACCATAGCAGAGTTCTGTCTTCTCCGAGCTGGAACAAGTGCTTGAACAACGTTCACTGTTGCAGACCCTACCACAGACAGCAGTACTGATTTCAGCCGAGACTGAGGAGTGGGGCGCTTTTTAACTCCACGATACAATCCATAAACACCACCTCGTGATCTATCCTGAATACATATAACTAGCTATTCAACTTAAATGACTAGTACTACATCCTGAGTGTCCACATAAGGGCTGGCACCTGTATGTACGTATGTATGTATATTAAATTATAAGGTGGACATGTAAATTCACATATAATGCTTTGATCAACTAGCAACAGGAGGGAAGCCATACATGTGTCTGTATACACTGTCATACAAATGTGTACAAGAGATCTGGTTAGCTAGCATGCATGAGGGGTCCATGCAAAGTGGGTCATGCACAGACAGAGCTAGAATACTAGGAGGGAGGGGTGGTCATGCCTTGGGCTCCTGTGTGTGCTGGGCAAGAGGGTCAGTTTAAGGAAACGCTAGTCATGCTTGGGAGGCGTGTAGGCTTAGTACCTGATGAGCTAACTGAGAGTGTAATTAGCAAAAACTGTAGGAAATGGTGCACAGACAGACAGGCTACATGGGCATAGGTGCTTTGTCACTTGATTCCTACCCCTCCTCTCACACACAACTATTCAGCAAATGTAAACCAGTACAAAACTGTCTGCCCACAAAATACTTTTCTTTCTGAGGTAATACAGTTTCACACACACACACACACACACACACACACACACACACACACACACACACACACACACACACACACACACACACACACACACACACACACACACACACTCAAGTTAGTAATGGGATATTGGAGGTGTGTCAAAGTCAAACAGTTTAGGAGGTGCGGTGGTGGTGGTTTGGTTGTTGTCAAACTCCTCAAAGGAGAGGTCCTGCGTCCACTGATACAGCTCTTCAACATCAGGCTCTTCGCCCTCCTCCTCTTCTCTGTGGCTGAGGCCCAATCGATCATCTTGACTCAGCTCAGAACTGGACACAGCTCCACGCTACAGTGGGGTGTAGGGTGAAGAGTGAGGGTGAAGAGTGAGGTGTGAGGGTGGGGAGTGAGGGTGAGGTGTGAGGGTGGGGAGTGAGGGTGGGATGTGAGGGTGGGGAGTGAGGGTGGGATGTGAGGGTGAGGAGTGACAGCATGCATGAAAATGTGCAGTGATGGGTGACAGAATCAGTGGATGTATCAGGTCGGGGTCGATGGAGAGTGGCAGGAAGAGTTGAGGTGGAGACAGGTAGTGAGCAAGTGAGGAAGACCAGGTTATGGATGTATGGGCTTGAGAAGAAAAGTAAGGTTTTGAAACTGAAGGAGTAGCTCTTTTAATTTAATACAGGAAAGGCCCTCTATACACACAATGGCCGTAAATTTGACAAACAGTGAGTGGGCGTCTCATCCCCACATCAATGTACAGGACTACAGGGAGCAGACACTCCCTGACAACCCCAACAGTAAGCTGCAGTGTGAGGTGTACATAGCTACATGTATATGCATGTATGTACCAAAGGTGCAAACTGTACACAAATACATGAACAGTCCACACTAAACACACAACAAACCCTACAGCTAATCTTACAACAAAGTGCGAACACACACACACACACACACACACACACACACACACACACACACACACACACACACACACACACACACACACACACACACACACACACACACACACACACACACACACACACACACCAGTGTCAACTTACAGATCACAAACACACTAGCAAAGCTACAAGGATGAATACCGCACAAAGCACACCTCTTACACAACACCTACCTACAATGTACGTACCTACAACTGCTCTCACATACAAATAACACATACAATGCATTAATGTTATTACCAGTAAAGGATGTCCTATAGAGTTGAATAAGAAGCCCCATGATGCAAGCCCCTCCACAGAGACCAACACATTCAGCGGGTATGTGTATCAGGTTAGTCCAATAACATGCCCACTGACCGTACTAAAGCCCTCAAATTGTATACACTCACTTGTTGCACTTCTCTTGTGTGGGCACTCTGGTAGTGCTTCTTCATCAGTTCTACCCGCCTCTGGGCCTGTCTTGACCTCCTTGAGGGTGGGAGGCTGGTAGACAACCTGACTTGTTGAGTGCCTCTGGAGATGGAGGCCCTACAGATGAATAGAGAGGGAGAGAGGAAGGGAGTCATGATGAAGCAGCACAAGTGAAACAGGCATCTACTTACAGTATACTAGGGATCCTAACTACCAGCAATGTATGTAGTATCCATGGCAATATGGACAGTGCCTATGACAACATGGGCGGTTTCCATGGCAACAAGTACAGTTCCCGTGGCAACAAGAATGGTCCCATGGCAACATGGACAGTTCACATGGCAACTACGTACATTTTTACAGGAACACATGGACTGTGACTGTGAGATGTTACACAGACAGTCTCTACCCTTCCCTTGCCCAATCAGCAACACAAGGTGCCTCACACATCAATCAGTGTGCGTATTCATCAAGAGTGCACTGACATACAACGCATCCCATATACAGTGGCACAGTCAAGTTCACATTCAGGACATCCACTTCAACTGATACAGAACTATTTACTTTCCTGTTGATGTCCCTTAACGCAAACTGCACATCGTTGATGCTAATACACCTTCAATATCCCAACAGTGCTACTTTTGAATGAACATGATTTTCAAGCTGCCAACAAACAAATGCCATCACTGGCTACATAGTTGGAGTCCCTTCTCCAGCAGTGAAGGCCGCAATATACCATACAATGTGGCCTTAAAGTTGAATGTGAAAGTCCTTGTACATACATGATGTGCTCCCACATAACAGTACACACATCAAAGGAAGACTTCCCGCTCTGTCTAGTCATTGCACGTACACACACATGATCTAGCTGTCCAGCTCCCACAGGTGAATTGTACCTTCTACTTCAAAGTGCTTCCATCACAAGATACATCGCTAGGCCACCTATAGCACATCGAATACGTATTAGTCCATTTAGCAATATATAGGATTACATTTGTGGCTTTCACACTTTCAGCATTTCCTAAAGTTGAATATGTTATCATTGTTCAGAGGCAGTTCCTTGATTACAAGTAACTGACACACAATGCTATTCTTGCTTCACAGTAAGATGAACCACACAGTAGATGTCTCTGTGGACCAGATCAGAATTGTTCTCAAACTTACAAGGGGCCTACAATAGGGATACACACACACACACACACACACACACACACACACACACTCACACACACACACACACACACACACACACTGTCCCACTCACACACTAGCGGCTGATATCCTCCTGATGTGCTCAACCTGTTCAGCATGTGTAGGAGGTCTGGAGAGTGCCCTGAGCTGGTCAGCGGGCACACTAGTAGCCCTCTGCACAGAGGACAGGCATTGCATGATGTCAGAGAGGTGACTATGCCGAGGAAGGTCTGAGTGAGGAAGTGAGGAAGGAAGGGAAGGAAGGGAGGAATTGACATACCTATACGTAGCTTAACTGCAACTAAAAAATTCAAACATGAGTCTTTACCAGTTTGTGTGTGTGTGTGTGTGGGGGGGGGGGGGGGGGTATTGCATACGAATGTGTGTGTGTGTTTGTTCGTATGCATAAGTTTTAGTGTGTGTGAGAGTGCTGCTATGTAAATGTGTGCACATGTGGTGTGTGTGGTGGTATGGGGAGTGTGTGTGTGGTAGTCCAACTCTGTCACACTTTGGATTCTCCACATTAGGGAACACTGAAGCAGAACCCAAATGTGAGATAAAATAGCTATTCACTCTCACAAGGTCTAAGAGATATTGCAATGCTGCCCAAGTAAAGTCATGACACACACATAGCACACACACTACTCTGGCTTCCACACATACACAGACACTGACAACAGACAGGGCTTCCCCAAATTGGTCTGAGCAAGAGCAAATCAATAAACAATTGCACTTGTACGATCTCTTCAGCAAGGCTCCAAACAGGATGTCCACTCATGCCAAGGTGATTCAAGTCAGGCCACCACAAGATGAAACATTTTCTCCCACGTTCTCACATTTCAAACATACCATACAGCACTGTGTGTTGTGCAGGAACGTAAGTGTCGCTATCCCATAGTTGTTTAAAAGGTCCAGCGTGAACACATGGAGGGTACACTGATGTATGAATGATGTTGTATATGAGTATAGGCTGATTGCTGTGCATTGCTCACTAAGGAGGAAATATGCAAAATCTGTGCTACATTTTTAGGAGACATGGAACATGCTCTCACAAATGAACACACTGTACAGAAGTACACACACACATGCATACACACACCTGCACATGCACACGCGCGTGCACACACACACACACACACACACACACACACACACACACACACACTTTTAAGGTCCAATCTT